>PQWD01004127.1:0-195312 GCA_019425675.1 Leucinodes orbonalis
ATGCCTTTGGTTAGGGTGCCAGAGTTTGTTTACCTTTCCAATACGTTTCAGTTCAACTTACAATTCTTATTGATTAAAATGTGGCTCCTCTACTTGTGAACCTAAAACGTAGCAATCTTATACCTACATCGATAGTGGAGGCAAGTAGATAGGGTTAATTTATAATAGCTCTTAACTGTCGTGTAGTATGACTACTGGACTGTTAGACTAGTTAAATACAATAATCTCCATGATAGCATGTGTTAGCAAGTCTTATATAAAAGAAAGAATATAATTATTTTTTATTTTTTCAACAAAATAACGACTTTAAACTAAAAAGCTAAAAATATTGTTTTATGTACGGTAACTAGAAATGGTGGAATAATTATCTTATAATTGTTGAAGTCAAATTATTAAAAGAATTTGGATGTAACAATTGGGAAAAAATTATTACCACATCAAGTTAGTAATGCTTGTGTTGATTTTTAAAAGTTCGATGGCTTGGTTCCTTTCATCATGGCTCCTTAAACAAGGATCACCTCTTTGAATATCTCCTTCCAACAAAAAAAACATTTAAAATGGGGTTTTAACGACGGAGATATCCGCGAACAAACAAAAGGGTGTGACAACGGACGGACAGCAAGACAGACGAAATCTACATCTACGGGGTTCCGTTTTTTTTTCATTGGCACGGGACCCTAAAAGACATATATACGTCGAATTGAGTAACCTTCTTTGAAGGTCGGTATAACCTCCTTCTTTTGAATCAGTTCAAATGATTGCAACTACAATGTCTAAACATGATATAACAATTGCCTGAATTTGTAAGGTTATTCGGCCAGGGTTTAACACAGAAACGGGAAACAAAAAATGTTTGATCGGCTTTGAACAGTTCTGAGTCAACCTTTCTGTGGTACAAATATTTAAAAAACAAAACAAGTTTTGTTTGACAAATTACGAACAACCAAACTGCCGGCCTAGACCTAAGATTAACACAAACATTGTGACTATACAAAGTCCTTTTCTGTGACCAATTGAACTTTATCGTGCGTGTCCATTTTTTTTCTACTGCGCATTAAACTCTTGATCAAATGTAGCATTAATGTCGTGTGAAAATATTTAGGGAAATAGGGGAAATTCCGCAATTGTCATCATCACAACACATATATCAGCTCATACAAAGCTATGATCAATTCATTACGTCAGTATCGTGGGTCCTCTAATGGTGCTATTCCTTCAAGCAACCTGAATCCAAACTATCTACCAGCCACCCTTCCCCAAATCATTATTCTTCGGGCTAGATGTCCCATACTACCCTTGCCACTCCAATACGTTTAGCTCTATCGACTGGAGCCCGTCGAACATGTACGGCACCATTCTATTTCAGATGTGGCTCTTCTAAGAGCAATGTTAGTTCTCCGATGAGATATCTTCCAATTACGAATGTTGCCTGCAATGTAATCCAAGAAATGCATATTCAATTGTTTGCTGAGCGACCTTTAACTTGTAAAGCAGACCTATCTGAGTTTCGGGTATTGGATCGTGTGATGCATTATTTTGGTGCTCATTTCTACTTCACTGGTTTGCGGGTTATGAGGATTTTCAGATATAACCTGCCCATATCACATGCCTTGCATAGGTCGCCAGAAGACTTGATCGGCGGATTTGAGGGAAGTTTGTAAGATTGAAATTTGGTATTACTTAGGACCGTAAGTCTATTCATCCAATGATTCTCGTAATTGTGGCATTGAATATATAACATACACAATAATGTTACTTAAAGCCTCGTTGATTTTCGTTCAGGAGCACCACGAGCTGCAAATAAAGGTGTTTGCCACTACTGCTGGTTTCGGGATGCATTTGCACTGTAGCCTTAGCTAGAAAATTATCGGGTATAAGAGTAACATTTGTGTCTCTGGTGATTTTGTCGCAGTGGGGACATTTCATCAATGCTGCTCCTGCCATAGTCAGGCGATGATTACCATAAGGCGAGCGTCGGTGCCCCTCCCCCCCACCAGTGCTGTGGGTACACTTTGTAAAATAAATAAAAAACAATGACCATTACGTATATTAAGGTTAAGAATTGTATATGTACACTTTATTTCACTTTTTTCGCTACTAAAGTAGTCAGCCCTGCCGTCGCCTGACTTGCGCGAAGCGCAGCGCCATTGCATTGCGAGCGACGGGTCCTTGCCTCCTTCGGCCACCTGGTATCTAAATAATCTGTGTACATTAATTTAAAACCACCGTGTTTATAACCCAGTGGGTTTTGTGCCTAATTATCCGCCACGTAATTAAATGGAGCTACATCATCAAGGTTTTACATCACATCAATGTGCTCACAATTGGTTTCAATAGGTATTCGGATTCATTTAATTGTACTTCAAATAAAAGTGCTATCTCAACTCCGGCCAATGTTCAGAACTAATATTTATAATTGCTTAATCCGGCGCTTTGATCTGTAACGTCAGATAAAAGTCACCCGCGTTTATCGGACTTTGAATGCTGATATTGGTTTAGTATTTCTTTACAATTTAATTAATTTATTACTTAATAAATCATATGTTTTTGATGAACTAATTAGTTCACTTCTTACATAGATTCTTAGTTATATAATATTTCTCTCTTGAAAAGGTTTTGATATTTTTTTAAGTTTAGTTAAAATTATTTAACAAATAGGTACGGGTACAATACGTTTACCTACTTAATCTAGTTTAAAATGGAACCAAACCAATAGTGGTTTGGTAAGTTATAGAACTTCATATCAGTGTCACGTCGACTTTTCTTAAATAATATAAGTAATCCACTTATAACACTTGGAACATACGGCAAAGTAGTAAGAATTTCACAACGCTATGGGTAAAGAGCGTCACATGTCGTTCTTACATTGGAAAATCAATTATATTTCACGACTGAACATTAAAGTCCGCTGAAATCGAATTTTCTCGAACATTCAGTATTGCGTATCTGAAAATTTATCTCTAACATTGACTGAACCAATGCGTTGGGTTGCGGTCCGTAACCTTTCACAGAAAGTAATTTAGTTAAACGGTGGGCATTATGGTTGTACCCATCTAGCGTATGTGGTTAGCTTCTTTAGCCCATAAAATCCACTAAAAGCAGACACTTGGAACTTCGTTTGAACCGCTTTTCCAATTCTCCACGCTTAGCAGGCGCGTTGGAGATAGAGCTTCATTACTTACGAATACGAGAGATTTTTTATTACCAATTCATTTTTTTAAACTTCTATTAAATACATGCAAACACTGTCACTTTTTAAGGTTTGACCATTGTTAAACTTTGTTTAATTTGTTAATTTATTCGTAAGGTTTAGCTTTTCAATGAATATAGCTGTCATGGTTTACATTGGTTTATGAATGCGATTAGTTTTTGCGACAGACACATTAGTCTTACTGTAGTATGAGTAACCTTATTACATCCCCGCCCGACAATAACACGCCCCAACGCCCGAACTGGGCTGACTTTTTATGAGGTCAGATGCATGGTGGAAAAAGAGTCTATCTTCCTCATATGTGGGAATCGTTCTATGTTAGATTTCGTATATAAGTGTAATAAATATACGAAAGCTCCCTTACTAAAACTTTTGTAAGTTTTTTATTACCAAATAATTCAAAAACATTAAGACGCTTTTAATGCATTCTACATATTGGCCATTGCTATTTAATTATTGGAGTCCTATAAGGTTTCTTACTCCTCAACATATCTATACTTGAATAGACTACTTACTGAAGCAATAGAATGCTTTAATCATTTAGATATTCAGTTCCTTTGATCAAACCGTGGCATTTGATACAATCTTTTCCACCCCGATCGTTAAGCGGCCAGCATTGGCTACCTACATACTACATACGAATGTATAGTGTTAACGAGCCGGCTAAGTGGACGAATTGACGCAACGCAACGTCATGCCGGTTCTAGAACCTTCCAAGGCGGACGTCAGCGAGCGGCGCGGAAATCCCGCGCATGCGCGCTGAAGCCTCGCGCAATACGCAACTCGACCCGGCGTCTCGGAATAAGGGGTTAGGTTAACCCGGTTCACCTTACAATAAACTATGGCCACGATACCGTGATTACAGAAATAGTTTCTCCCTAACACATGATTTAGGAAGGACTGTCGAATGTATTGGTTAATTTAAACAAAGGTTCAATTTACTGATACTCCACTAACGTTCCTTTTGGGTTTGCATCTGTTTGACGTTTAATTTATAAAGGTCAATCACCCTTCTCGGATTCTTCCCCTCGGTTGTTTGTAGGCACGTTAACACTGAGCATACTTTTCACAAAGCTCAAAAGTCCGGCTCTCGTATTAAATTCCCTCGAGTAAAACAGGTATTTTTATTTACAAGTAGACAAGTATTTGCCTACATGCAAGTTAGGCTGTCCAGCCATTTAACTTTTTTTATTTTATGAATTGAACGGGACCAGTTTGCTGACTTGATAGCTTAATACGTGATAAACCCAGATGGAATATACGAATAGACGGCAAACAATAAGTATAGCAATTAATTATATTTTCTTTCACAACTGCCCTGCGCCCGAAACGAAAAACATGTTTGGTCAAACCAGTACTTTCACTAGCTACAGTGCACCCATATTCCACTGGATAATAACTTCCACTGCTGCGAGTGATTTCCTAGACGACTAAGTATCGATCCTACCACTTAGTAAACTATTAGTAGGCTACGCACCTACCACTAGGGATGAAACGATATGAGTAAATACAAGTACATACTCGATAATTTTATCCGATACCAAGTATTTTTGGTATCAATACTTTTTTAATCAAGTATCGAGTAAACAATCTGGTTTAAAGGACTCATATTCATGGAGTACTTACTCTTACTTACTTTTGGTGGAACTTGTAAAGGGATTTTTTCAAATTTGGCGCAACAATAAATGCCTCAAGAAATAATCTAACAGGCAAACATTCAAAAAAGTATAATTAAATTTAGTACCACTACGAAAGCAGTCTTTAAGTTAATGATATAATTCATAATTTGAACAAGTCTTTAAGTTTTTATATGAAATTTTCTAAAAAATATTCGATACCAGTAAGTTACGATACTTTTCAATCGATACCGAGTAGGTATCGATACTTGACGACCGATACCGAATCAAGTAAAAGTATCGATACCTTCAGTGGTATCGTTTCATCCCTACCTACCACTGCATTAGGCTTTTGTTTATGGAATTCCAAAAGCAATCGATATAAGGTAGATGAGAGCATATTTACTTTTTGAAATTCTTAACGCCCTTATGAACAAAGTTGTGGCCTAGAATCAGGGTCCTGGGTTCAATTAACTCGAACACAATGTGTCACATTTGAGGTTATCCATGAAACGAGTAAAATTTATTCAACGATTTGGTGATACCGACATTTTTAACTCTTAAGTAACGTTTCACAAAATTAATATTGAGCAGGGGGGTTACCGCAACCTTTAAAACAGTATTACTTTAATGAACCTACGTCAGCATTTTTGTACCAGAAAATGCGAAGTAATAATATTTTATTGCAATACTGTTTTTCAAAACAGAATTCTTCTCTCTTCGGGCTGAGAGCCATCTGCGCTCGCCAATTGTCCGGTGAAGCTGTGAAGGCTACCTACGGCCAACAGCAATAAGTAATTCCGAAAAAATATCCCTAACCCCTGTTTTGATATAGTATAATTGATTCCGATATAATTTTTATTGTCTGTAAAGTGAAGCTTAAGATTTAACATAGCGTCGTCGTACAAGGCACATTATACAAAAAAGAAATAAATACATGTATTTATTAGCCTCTATGAATAACAAGCGTGATATAAAAAGAACTTTTAATGAAAAAAAAAGAATACAAAAACCAAATCGTAGTTAGAGATCGAGTGGTCAATCAGGTAAATACCGAAGCTTTTGCTGCAAATTACTGCAGTGCTGGTATTCCGGCTATACCTGGGGCAGTCATTAAGCCACTACGTGGGTCTAATGTACATTGATGGGTGTAGTTCACTACAATGATTATCGAAATGCTAAGTGTTAAACTTACCGACTAACGACTTGCGAAAAGTCGCTGGTGGAGGCTGGATGAGAAAAGCGGAGGACCGGGACATCTGGCCCAAAATGAGGGAGAACTATGTCCAGCAATGGACTGCGATAGGTTGAAGAGAATAATAAGATAGGTAACTCGACAATATTGTAGCTGAATGGTTTGTATTTTGTTACCGTGCCAAAAAAAATCTAAGATGTAGCTGGGACTTATATCTAAGGGTACGTGCCTTACGAAGCACGGAGGGCCTCGATTTCATATTTTCCTCTCATTCATCCGATGACCGACCACTGCCATATATATAAACATATACACAATAAATATATATTCAAAAGTAAAATGACAATGTAAAAATAGACACAAAAGATAGCAAGACAGAAATCCAAACGACCACAGTGTGACAGGAATAGTCGCTTCTCTTAGTTTTTAATTTCAACTTTTGTTTTATTAAACAAATGAGGTATGTTAACTTACAAGTGCAGTCAAGTTGCTGTACGTTATATTATATTTAACTCTAATGTGCCAACCAACTTTATAACACGAATGATCGAGTTGCCGAATAAGCTTATCTTGCTTTAGCTAGAAATATAATTATTTCATTTCAAACGAACAGTTTGAGGTCTTTATAATCAAGGACTCATTTCTTCACATTTGAAGAAGCTAATTTAAACCTCTACAATAATATGGCTAATATTAGACCACTATAAACAGTTAAAATATCTAATTTTTAACCTTTTAGTAATCGTAAAGCAATGCCAAAACATTAAGCTGGTCTAATTAGTATTCATTACATAAGGTGTGTAAATAAATTATTTATACATTTGTGCAATTTCGAGATTATTCTATTGGCTTAAAACTACGGTATACATACAGGCTAAATAATGCTTAAGTAATAATTTGCTCATTAACTCCAAAGAATATTGCGCAGATATCGCAATGATTTTGGATATAGCGTAACTAATGTCATAAAAGTCATAATGTACTTGATAATATGCAATTAATGGTATGTTTATTTAAATTTTACTCAGTATTTGGGGTATTGACTCGTTATAAAATAAATCTAAATCAGAATTCAGGATCTGGTCCCACCATTATAATGGTTACGTTGTAACTTAGCATCTGGTGGACTTAGGTAAATGTGGACTGAAGGTATTTAAGTACACACACATTAGTACACATTCTTATGGCATTATGAACTTTATTGTAATTGTCAAATTTTAGGATTCGGTATCTCTTAAACATAACATTTGTTTGAGGTATTGAGATGAGACAGTGATAGGTAAGGAAAGCAAATATCCTGAAGATCTGGTGCTAAATGGGCCACCTCTACTTTCCCGGTGGGCTGCAATAGGATAAAAAGAAAAGAGAGACATTCACACTGCGCAGTCGTATTAATAACGGATAAACATATTTGACCTTCTCATTGTTCATACTCATTTTGCTATGAAACTTGTATCTTCACTATAAAACTAAATCAGTCAATAAATTGCTTAAAATTTGATATTCCCCTCTTAAACGTCTTATAGGAACTCGGCAGACCATATTAGTATTTAATAGAATTCTTCCGGATTTGCCTTTTCTAGGAGACCTTGACATAGCGTTTTATTTCTTTACTTGAAGTCGTTGTGTGAATTATTTTATCTGAGCAAACTAGTGTACAATATTGATTTTTGAAGCAAACATTGAAGAATTGTTTTCCATTTTGTAATACAAATTAAGTTAAAACATAATTTTCTTCTAAAAGCCTACTTAAAAGAACTTTTGTTTAATTAAACATTTAATCGAATAGGATATATTCTGAGAAATTGTAATTTCGGACTTACCTTTACCTAGAAGCTAAAAGTAAAAACACAGAGTGTAAAGTTCAAGATATATTTGCAATTAATTTTCGTACATTCTCAACTGACGACATCAAATGATTTGATGACGACCGTCGTTTTTATGGCTTTTTTTGCATTAGCACTTGTATTTTTTCCTTTTCTTATGAAACGAAGCAATCACTACTGGGCCTTTACTAAGTTTCTTTTCGAGGTGTATTTCCCAAAGTTCGTTGACTTCATTAACCATTGCTCATGTCAAAATAATCCGACACGTTAGTATTTCTTAACTTAGTCTTTACTCGTATATATCTATATGTACATATCACTACATAGTATAAAATGAAGTTGATTTTTTGTCCCCATGTCCCTCTATCCCTATGTGCGCTTAAATCTTTAAAACTTTACAACGGTATTTGATGCGTTTTTTTTAATAGATGGAGTGATTCAAGAGAAAGGTTTATATGTATAAAAACATATATAAACTCTGAGGTTTCTAATGTGATGTCGTAAATAATTTCATTTTTTCCGTTTACATTGCAAACACAGGCTGAGCCCTACCAAATTATCAAAATAATGTACTGAGTACATAACAATAAAGATGTCTACAAAAACTCCTCGATTGTATATATTTATATGTTATGGATATCCTTCAATAACAGTTTTTTGTCATTTCCTTTTTACGTCAAATAATGGTCAATTTTGGAAGCGATTTTAACCAACACAGCATTAATCCTTATTCAATTAAATACTTTTAATAATGTACCAAATGGTAAGGTGTGGATGCGTCCCTTCAAGCAGTCTCCTCTTGGGGTGATGCTAATCTGGTGACGTTCAACGCTACCAAAACACAGGCGTGTCTGTTCTCCACGAAACGGAGCAAATTCGAGCTTGCTCCGACTTTCCGAAATGTACCTGTCGCAGTGACTGATAGCCTAGAGCTTCTTGGTGTTCATCTCACTGCCAATCTCAACTTCGGCCAATATATCGAGTCCAAAGCAAAGACTGCAGCAAAAAAGCTTGGGATCCTTTCCAAGGTTAGGCGGTATTTCCCCAGGACAGCTTCTAGCATTATATCAAGCCCAAGTCCGGTCTTGTATGGAATACTGCTGCCACCTTTGGATGGATCAGCCAAATACCAAGCGCGTGCTGAGCGGCTCATTGGCGGTCGTCACTGTCGGTTTTTTACAGGCTACATTTCGGTGAGTGTGCGATGGAATTACACGCGTTTATTCCACCAGCCCCTTTTCACCATCGGGATACAAGACGGCGAGCGTTCCATCCTTACGTGGTAGACATTCCACACATCCGCACAGCCCGCTTTGTGCCTCGTTCCTAATGCGCACCGCAAAGGAATGGAATTCTTGCCTCCTTATGTTCCTCGATCATTACATCCTGGCCGTCTTCAAGGCAGATGAATAGGCTGTTTCTAGGCAGGCATGATCCATCTTCGGCCGCATCATCACTTACCATCAGGTGAGATGGCGGTCAAATGTCTGCCTATAAAGGATAAAAAAAAAATTGTTGATTTAATATAGATCTATATGGCCGTTTACAGCATATGATTTAAATGAATATTTTCAAAGATATTACAGATTTAAAAATTGCGATACGTAGCTTTTGCGCCGGCACTGGCCGACTGGGCAGGCGGGAGCGTGCCTATTAGGAATATCACCATTGCACCCGTGCGAAGCATGCGCGGGTGGCTAGTAAAAAATAATAAAAAGTATCAATACTGTACATAATTATTACAAAAATCTATCCCTAGGGTAAGTACACTAGGTATTTCAAACAAATAGTAGTACCTAATATTAGACAAAGTATGATAACCCTACCCTTTTTTATTTTAATTGTGTGTTTCACACTACAGCTGGATTTTGATGAACCTTTGACCACCTTGCGTGGTGGGTCCAATCTCCAAACTACCTACTTATAGCTATGCTGAGGGGAAGGTCTTTGTCATGCAGAGGTTGGTTGACTGATAGGTTACTAATGACTAAAGTCATTCTAATCAAGTAACGATTCCCTCTATTCAGTACGTTAAAAAAGATCACAGAGGCCCCAATCTCAAAATAATTATTAAATGTATTATATATTTAAATAGAAATGCTACACATTTATCTTAAATATTTTTTTCATATGTTGTTGTGTCCGTGTTTAACATTAAAAAATCATACTTGTGGTTTACTTATTTTGAACGTGTTTATGTTTTTAAACTAGGTAGGTACTCATAGTAACATTTGAAGTTACGGAATTGATTATTTTTATAAGTTAATGACCCCAAAAATTTCAGTATTTAACATTGAATGTTGCACGTGTTTCTGTTTCGAGCTGTTCCTAGTTACATTGTGAGTTTCGGAATTAATTATCATTTTTGAACCTGTACGTACACGCATCACCGTTTTCAAATACGAATTAACTTTCCTACAACCCGATGTCAACTTTCCAAAATGATTATCTTCATATATTGTGTCTTTGTTGGCTAACTGGTGATTTGCTAAATTCTATGTTATGTTATGTGTAGGCACACTTGTTCATGGTTGCTAAAGATATTTGGTATTTCCTTGTTATTATTGTTTCGTATTTATACATTTTTAAGATGTTTTTCAACTTGATAAATACGGGTTGGTACCTACGTCTATGACTGTCATCGGTGACCAAAAATTTAAAATTTATAGTTTAGGGAAATCATAGGATTAAGTGTAACATAAAAACTAATAAGCTATGTGAATTAACATAACTTTGAACAAGGGGCACATATCATCATGACACATAGTGAGTGACAGGATCTACAACGCCTAATTTAGTTTATTTAAAGGTTTAGGTCCCCCAGACGTCCTAATCCAGGTTTTCCAAGTCACTCTCTCCAGATTGGTTTGCTCTTATATCCTGGCCGTCGGATCTTCCAAATAACATATTTCTACATACGTTCATCATAACGAACTATCCCTAAAGTGCTTTGATAAAATGTTTTAAAAATAATCCTTCAAAGGATTCGCGTTAGGTAAATATCTAAATAGATACTTTAAACGAATTTTAGCACGTTAGCATGGCACATTCAACAAAAAATATTTTTTATGTGTAAGATACAACAGACAGTTTACAAGTATCATATTTCAATCATATAAGCTTGGAATGTTTTTTATTGATCCACCCTTTACGGTAGGCTTGGGCCCCGCGGTAGGGACGTTTAATGAGCTGACAATGATGATTACAGTATTTTAACTTTACAATTCTAAAACTCGTTGCAAATATCAGCCATACTATAGCCGCATGAAATAGCAAAACTGTGGGTTGGCCTCTTTAACTTTTTGCAAATTCGAGTCGTGTTCTTACCGTAATTTATACGGTCGGTTCATTTTACACACTATAAAGTCATAAGAGACAAAGAAACAGGAGTCGTCGCCAATAATAATGACCCGTCCGTCATGCGCAAAACAAAGGCATAAAGAATATAATTATGTGGTCTAGAGTACTCGGGAGTTTCCATTGCATATGCACGCATACTTGTGCGTACGCATAATAACATTATAATTTGAGATATAATTAACATGTTTGTGTTACTTAGAAATGGAGTCACAACACTTATAAATACCATACATTAGATTTCTGCCACACAAGTTTCCGCATTATGTAATGATAACCATTTAAAGTGTGCTTTATTTTTGTTTAAAATTTCTGAACTTTGTCTCTACTAAAATTTATTTTATCCTTTTTAAGTTTTACCACTCATTTCTTTGACACGATGTGTAAAGAAATATATATATATATATATTGATAGCCCTTGACAGTGACAGACCGACAGTACCACTAGGTGGTAGACTCGATGAGTCGTCTAGGTAGGTACCACCGCAGTGCCAGATATCATCCCGTGAAACAGGAGTATTATGCACTTTTGTGTTTCGTGAGGAGGGTATGAGAGACCTAACATCTGTTGTCTCGGGTGACAGGCGCAGTGCGGCATTGATGGAGGATAATAACTGTCTATCAGTTGTTGGTCTCCTTTAATGCCGCTCTGTCATGGCCTGGCGTATCACTTACCATCAGGTGAGCGTCCAAACCGTCCTGTACACTTATAACATAAAAAAAAGTGAAGGGGTTTTGCCTTAAATAAATAATTAACGCTTGGCAGGTGGGTTAAAGACGGAAGTACAAAAGGTTTAGTTGAATGACAGAGCTCTAGAAGTTTACTATTTCGTTCCTAGGCAGGCTTTTGCGTCAACCGCGTGAAGAGTAGGAAGTATTCAGGTCTAACGTTACCATATAGCTATATTTGATATGGTGATCGGAATAATTGATTTAGGGTCAATAATCTCAAACGCTGATATTAAGATTGACATACCTCCGGGATCTCGGGAATTTGAATTGATTGAGGCAAACTTTTATGTTGTGTCTATTTCTTACATTTATTAATCAATGAAATTTCTTATAATTCACAAAATTTATTTTATCATACAAATACTTACCATAAATCAAAACCGTGTACATTTCTGCTTAGGCTAGCGGTGGTTTTAAAACGCTTAATTCGGTTAAAACTCGATTTGGTTGTATCCTATAAATACAATTCTTGTTAGACTCCGACTCGTCTAGAAGTTTCTTTGTAAAGATTCTAGGCATTCCAATCAAACCAGTTTTTGAACCAGATTGTAAGTTGAATATTTATTTTAAACGTGTGTGTACATAATCAATATATTAGTGTCCAGAAACATCTGCCATAGTAATTTAATACAAAGATGAATCGAGTATTTTTTTTGTACGTCGCGAAAGTCCGTTAAGTAACTTGCTAGTTCAAAATCACATTGTACAAACAATTTTAAATTGTGATACCCATCGCTAACATTCGGCTATGGCTTCTCCCAATTAATTTCGATCATTCGCAGAATAATTCCTGCGTTCTACTCTTACTAAAATACCGATATTTTGACTACAAAAAAAAATGATTCCGTATCGTCAGAGTTAATTTGGAACATACGTAGTGACATGTTTTTTTGTATGTATACTAGATATGAGAATGGCGTTGTAAGCAAGGTTCATTGTTAGTTTTGACTAATATACAACATACAAATTTAAAATTTTCAACACGTCCTGTCAAGGTGTCAACTATGCGTTAATAAACATACCTACGTTTATGTACTTAACAATAATAAATATAGTTCAACCGTGGATTTCAAAATAAAATAATTTAATTATAAGTTTTGTAAGGAAATATACTCACTTATAAAAGTAATTTCAAATGAGGCAGTATAAATATTTGTTAAAAAATGGTTTCTAATATTTAAAAATAATATATTGAAATTGTACAATAAGTTATATGAAGGTACCTACTTATACCCGTCGAGTTAACTTACTTAATGATTAAATGTAAACATTGCTAAGTGCCCAACTAAAAGTTGGACTATGCGCATTATTGTTCTGTTCTGTGGGATCAACAACCAACTTTGTTGAAAAACTATTGTTTTTAACTAGGCTATTATGGATATGAGTCTGAGCAAGTTTTGTATTGGCTTAACATCTGAAAGCATTCCTTTAATTTAATAAACTTTCGTCCATTTGAAGGACAATTACCACACGCGGCACTGTCATGCGAATACGACGATGATATGCATAATTATCGAACTGTTAAATATTGAAAGTCTGATGGGAGCACAAGAAAGCCAGAAATGATTAAAATCAATCAACAAACAAGTTGTAACAACGTCTTATGGCAGTGCACCGCTTCCCTGCGTAGCAAATAGGGAAAAATTGCATCAGGCTGTTGCCCACCACGTGGGCCCAATGCAGATCGGTGGTTGTTAACTATCATCCAAAGAGTAGCGAGTACTGAAAATATGAATAATTATAAAGACACTCTAAGATGGTAGCAAATCCCCTACAGCTAAAACATTTGGTAACACGTACCTTACATGTTTTAAAAGAGTTTTGAATACACGTTCTCGAACTCGAAACAATAAACAGAATAAGATCTAAGCTTGTAGTCATTTCAAATGAAAAGAACATAAGATTTTCTGGAAAATTTTAATAACAGATTAGTTTAATAATAAGATATTCCACGAGTCAGCCAAAACGTCGTAATATATCCACGTGTATCGACCGTGAACTCTGGAACAGGTGCGATCTTAGACTAGTTCGTTCATATGGAATATTGTATTAGCAACGCACATACATCACCATACATAATGTTAAACTAACTGAACTGATAATACTAACTGAACTTTTCTATAAAAAGGCTCTATGTCAGAGGATTACCACTGCCTTTTGTTTTATTATTCATGTGTACCCTATCTTGATTTTTAAGATGGTCGTACACAAATGTAATTTGGTAATGGTATTGTGTTTAAGAGCGTCGTGGCTCAGTGGTGTGGACTGTCGCCTTCCTACGGGGGCTGAGGTTCAAATCCCGACACGTACCAATGTATTTTCGAATTTTCGAAAAATATATGTACGTTATCCGACGCTCTTACGGTGAAGGAAAACATCGTGAAACCTTTGCACGCCTCAGAGATTCGAATTGTTGAAGTCGTCCAATCCGCACTGGCCCGCGGACGACTAAGGCCTAATCACCCTATACGGGTAGGCTCGTGCCCTCGGTGGGGACGTTTAATGAGCTGATGATGATGATTGTGTTTAAAATTTCTATATATATTGTGTTTCTAGTTGAATTTAGGCATTTAGAAGTAGGTACATACGTGTGTATACTTTTAAATGACTGTCTTTATTTTGTAATTGTATGAAAAAACATAAACGTTATATATCGTAGAGCATAGAGCAATAATACAGCAATTTTTGCATTTGTAACCATCTTTTGGTTATTTCTTTCATATTCATTCATATTTTCATGTTTGTTATATGTTACATACGTGGTTTAATTTTGGTATTGTAGAGCCTACGACGATACGTCGCCATTATTACTTTACTACTCGACTTAAACAATAGGCATGATGACTGGGTCCTGGAATCGTAAGAACTACTTTATATTATTACAAATCTGGGTTGAAAATAATGATTAACGTTATCGAGCGATAACGAATTGTGACTCTATGCATCTTTTCTTTTTCAGTTGATGAGTATTAAAAGTAAACATTACCTACTTGTATTCATGTTCAATCCTTATTATTATTTTTGGGCTGGCCAACATAAGCACACGACTACCATCCGCTAACATTAATGAAATGTTTACAGGCGTAAGTGTGTGTGTGTTAGATAATATTTGCGTAATGCAACTATCAACACAAAAGTAAACCAAAAGCAACATGGTTTGAACCATGTAGTGTGTTAAATGTAGACTCGAAAGCCAAATCAGGATCGTGATCCTTATATATGGGGACGTTCCATTTTCTCAGACTAGCCAATTGTCCCCACTTTATCTTGATAATCACGTACAAAGATTTCACATTTAAACTTTTGTGTAAATTTAGGAATACAATAGAAAAAGCGATATCTCTACTCAACTAATATTTTGTATAGGATTTACAAATATTTTAAAATTTTAATTATTGAACGAGTATTTTTCCATCCGAGGTTCCATAGGTTAATTACAATAAATTAAGCTATTTTGGTGTTTATGGATACGAAGTCAGTATAAAATTGTAACCATAAATATACTAGCTACTTACTAAACCATAGTATAATAAAACGATTGAAACTGATTGGTTACTGATTTCTTGAAATACAATAGGATAATAAATAACATCAACAAAGTCCGCAAATCCGTCTGATATCAAAAGTAAATAGTGAACAACGGGCGCCACGTACCTTTTCGCAGAAAAACCAAACCGGAGCCAAGAGATGAAATTTCCCAAAAGTCGGCCGCATTTATATCATGGTTCATCTGTTTGCAAATATGTGTCAGCTTCTTTAATTTAAAAACACATATTCTAGATGATGATGCAAGATATAGGCAAATCGTATTTTGCACGGGTATTATATTTATAAAAGTTTTAAAATACTCTTTTATTTATAACCAAAAACTGTATCCGAATCGTTTAAGTTAGGATAAGTGTGTTGGGAATAGGTATCGGTAAAATTAAATCAGTCAGATAATTATAATTGGATGGTACTGACTATCCTAAATTACTGGCATAGAAAACGGGCAAAATGGTTCCGATTTATTTTTGAGTCCGTTCATTTGTCTGAAGACGAACATTGAATATGAACACAGTGGGAAGTCTTTTGTAAAGCAAGTTTCATATGTTCATAGAACAAATGCATTCTCACCAAATATCTTGCCATAAAATTACTTTGTCAATAACACCAAACACTTGAACCTTGAAGATGACAAATCATTGTTATCAACTGGCGATATCGATAAATTTCCTTGCGCTATTACCTGATCAATTATTTCTGTTTAATCTATTATCCACTTAAAAATGTTGTATTAAAAGTTATTTTTAATCATCTCATGTGACGAAACTTGTAAATGAATTATCATCATCAGCTCATTAAATTTCCCCATCGAGGGGCACGAGCCTACCCGTAAAGAATGCATAGGCCAAGTCGTCCACGCAGCCCAGTGTGGATTGGCCTAATTCACTCACACCCTTGAATCTCTTCGCAGGCGTGCGCAGGTTTCCTCACGATGTTTTCCTTTACCGTAGGAGCTTCGGATAAACGTACATATAATTTCGAAAATACATTGGTGCGTGGCGGTATTTGAACCTGCACCCTCCAGATCGCAAGGCAATAGTCTACACAACTGAGCCACCGACGCTAATTTTAATAATAATAAGATAAAATGTATAATAAGTACTTTGCAGCTGAGATATTGACACTAATTATAGGATTATTTTACAGATGTAACAATTTTGGTCATATGTGCAGCACTTTCCTGCGCTGTATGCTGCCCAACAACGATCGGAGCTGTGAGGATCTCTCTTCCTGCATTGGACTTATTTTAAGACCCTTATAAATTGAGGAATATCTTCGTCTGTAGTCCTTATCATTAAAAAATCTTCAAAGGGCGCGCAGCTGTTGGTTGTTATGCGTAAATAAAATGGGTTTAAATCATGGAATGTTATTACCATAACACTTACTATTCACTAACTCTTCAAAGTCTGCAAGTATGAATCACATGCATAATCGTCATACATAATCCGACGTTATAACTACACAAAGAGGTTTATTGGTACGACCTCGTTTGTACGATATCACAGAAACCACACTAGCTTCCGTATACACAAGTTTATCCCTTGGGTACAATATTACTTAGAAGTTATACTGAATCAAGTTATCCATCAGACCAATTATGAGAAATATTATTTCAAACTCATACATATTTTGTTGTTATGCAACCTATCTCAGCTCACTATTTCATTCCGGGATTGCTAAGTATATCATTCGGTGGGCAATGGAGAGAATTATGCTTGACGTGGGAACATACGAATTTCATAGTAGAGATCGATTCTTTGGTAGGTATATCCTTCATCATCAGCTCATTAAACGTCCCCACCGAGGGGCACGAGCCTACCCGTATAGGGTGATTAGGCCTTAGTCGTCCACGCGGGCCCAGTGCGGATTGGAGGTATATCCTTACCGCCATCTTATAAAACAGTATTACAATAATATTACTTTGCCCGTATTGGTACAAAAGCTGACTTATCATAATAGAAGTACTGTTTAAAGAGATGGCGGTAACTCCTCATTTTAAAGATTTTTTATTTTTGTTATTACTTACACAACATGCGTATGCTGACCGCTTACCGCTTTCCTCTCCATACAATGCTAGTCCTAGCCATCCCCATTATGCCCTGAAGTCGCTGGTGGAGGTTGTATAAATAATGCCTTTCATATACAGTCTAGGCGCTAAATGGGCATGATATTTTCATCTATAATTGCAGAGATCTGGTTATTCTGCAATGAGAGCTTATGGTTCTTGTACAAAACTACATGCGTTTTATTTGTCATGACAAGGTAATTAGTATGTTAGTCAGCTGTTTACGTAGTATGTTGCTCACCTTACGCTTGTTTGTACGTGTAGGTATTAAATATTACAACTAATCTGTATTACTCAAGTTACGAGATTCCTGTATATTACTCGTAGATAAACTGAGGACTTGTTACGTAATAATGCTGATGATATTTGTGTTTACGTTCTTATCTCCATACAATTGGGTTCACAATTAAACACCAGGGTTAATATTTTATTCCATTAAAGGATTTTGTTTACGTTTGTGATATTTTATATCGGACTGTATTAGTCAGCGACATAATTACATCATTGTCGAAGGTGAAAATGAAAATATATTTATTCAATTCAGGTCCATAGAGAACACTTATGAATGTCAAATTTGATTCTACCACTGGTTCGGACTATTGTTGTCCACTGAGAAGAACCCAGTAAGAAACTCATTAGTTACTCTTTAAAAAAAAATGTGCTTTTACAATATATCTGTTTATAAAACTTATTAAGTATTTATATAAATAAATACTAATGATACAACTATATACAAGCGTGTGGATATTTTGGTCTCACTCTTTATGGACTCTAATTACTAAGTATGTTGCCTACACATTGACTACTGCTCCAGCCTCCGTAACCCAGTGGAGTGAGTGTTGAGTTTAGATAACTGTTTTGTTATGATCACTGGGTCTGTATCCCACGGGGAGACTGTATGTGGAATTTGGTTTGGACATTAAAAGCTAAACCGCCTGATTGTCTGAAAAGAAAGATTGCTTCGAAGGGCATGTGAAGCCGCCGAGTTGTAATAACTATTTTAGTATGGTAGCCGATAGCTTTGCTATTCGGGAAGGCGTATTTTCTGCGATGGGATATTATAGGTTCATACTGATAATAGTTAATAGCTCTATGACAATGAGTACTCTTTCGTTAATCATGCACAGATGCCATTTGAATATTTCTGGTTTTACAGTGTATGTAATTATTAATTGTACCTAAATAAAAATATAAAACAAACTGACATCTAGTCGATAGTGTAGAATAATATTGCAAAGAAAACATTATCTGCAATAAATAGCATTCACTCCACGAACTGTGTTATCAACTTAAGAACAATAGCATCTTATATTATTATCACTATACTCTTTAAACAAATATGAAGAAATACCTAAGTAGACGCGGCAAACGATAACACTGCACAAAGAATAAAATGCAGCACAAAGTAAAATAACAGGTTATTTATAAGTCGGTGTCGGACAAAGACCCGGCCAGTCTTTGTTTTTAGTCACATTAGCCCAATTCACCTATGTATGTTAAACTAAATATAATCGACTAATGTGGTATGACATCTTCTTTTTACGTAACAGCGTCTCAGTTAATAATATCGTAGCATATCAAAACTTCCTAGTGAGATTATTCACTATCTATGTATGGTTGTCAATATCAACGCGTAAAGTAGATAAAAATTACGTTAACGTTATTTCTCAACGCGATCTCGCGAAGAAAAACTCAACGATTGTTGATTACTAATTAATTTATCAGTCCCTTAGACAGGTTGAGATTTCTTGTAATCCACTTACGTTCGTAATTCGTATATAATAAGGTTTGAAATGCATATGCCAATCGTTCGAACTATTTTCCGAGGCCGCTTACTCAACGGACTCTTGCTCAACGCATCGTGGTCAATTTTAATTATGTAACTGGTTTCGTTCATAAATTCGTACTACGCCGAAACGCCAAAGTCAAATTCACGGTTAGACGTTTTGGGTAAACAGAACGAGTCGCATATTGCATGTGATGAGGAAATATGGGTATTATAGAATGAATGGTCATTTTGTTTAGGCAAATAACGAAGATACATCCGCTACCGCATTCGGGCTTTGAGGGTATTTGGCTGAATTAACGAGCCATGTTGTATAACCTTATATCAATACATATCGTAATAATGTATGTCAACAATCTTTTTGTATGCAAATTAATTCATGTTATGGTATACCTTAGTCTTACTGTTTGATTTGAAATACCAATACTGAAATTTTTATGAATTAAAGTACAAAACTTCTCTAATAACAAAATATATTTTCATATAGACATATCAATATCATCATCAACCAGCTTATAACGTCTCAATGCACTGGCCTTCCAGACCTATGAAAGTGAGATCCATATTAAGACAGGTCTTGTTCCTTACATTATCTCGCACATTATAGTTATTGTTATTGCCTACCTATCCGCAATGGTCCTGCTTTTTTCGGAATGACTTATCGCTTTTGGCCGCAGGCGGCCTTCACAGCTTCACCGGACAATTGGCGAGCACAGATAGCTCTCAGCCCAAACATTTATGCAATGAGCCTAAGGGTGTCCCAGAGTGGGACGCGAACCTCGGCTTAGGGCGTTGCAGGAGGTAACCTAATATAAGTTTGGGGAGAAAAGCGACAGGGCACGTGCCGGTAGCGCGAATAGGGACTGGTCGAACTTACAGGGACACGCGACGAAGGCACCCAACGGCGGGACGGAATCTCGGTCTTGAAGTGTTGCGTATGTTCTGAGATGCTTTACGCGCTTTGTCCGCGATGGCGACAATGATCGGATTGTCTGGATCTACCAGTACGTCCCGGGAACGAATGGTCCTGCGTTGTGGACGGCCTAATACTAGCTTTAGCCATACTGTTTGAGAAGGCCCGCTGATTTCATTTGCTGATTGTTTGACTGATCGTAATGTTCTTCTATTGGTGCTACGCTATTCATGATATTAAATCCCTAATGTTGAGTAAAATCCTGAATAGTTTTGAATGTGCCCTACTCTTGAATAGACTATAAAAGAGTGTCACATAAGATCTTTCAAGCTGAGGTGATAACAGGTCTGTATAGCCTCCGGTAAAATCAAATACATAATACGCTAAGTATATCGCGGAGTGGAAGTTATAATATAATATTTTGTACTTTTTTCCATACTTGATAATATAAACCAGACCAGTCCAGTCCAGCGTTCTCATGGGTAGTGGCGTGCACTCCTGGATGCAAATACGCAGTACATACCCTGTGTGTCCATGCAACCCGGAAACTCGTCAACATATAAAATGATTCCAACTTATTGTCCTCTAAAGATTTGAAACCATAGGCGATCTGTTGTCATCAACAGCACTGAATTTGCCAAAATTGTAAATGATTTATTTGTTTTTGCGATTAGTGACACTTTGCATACTCTACTCACAATCTCTATGTAGCCACTGCTTATGGGTAGCCACAAACAAACCTATAGGTTGTAGAATAGAAATCTAGGCGTAACGCATTGTTGGACAGCGGCAAGGCGGCACGATAGAACTTTCACAACTATTATTGAGCCATGGACGCCTGTTCTGTCTGTCTGATCGCAACTATTCACTTGATGTAGTTTGGGATACCATTATACACGGTAAAAGCTCGGTCAGATAATAGTGTGCATAATATCATCATCGTTTCACGATCATCATCATTTGACCACCCATCTGATGTAATGGTCTAGGTGTTTTCTATGTATACTATATATGTATTTACAAATATATATTATAATATATTATATATAATATATTATATATATATATATATATATATATATTATATAATTATATATATAATATATATATATTATTAATATATATGTATGTATGTTTATCCGTTGTTTAGTACCCATAATACAGGCTTCACGCTTAACTTGGGTCTAGATGGCGCTGTGTGAATGTCAGTGGATATTTATTTATTTATAATTCATCAGGTCAGCGTCGGTGGCTTCTTAATGTGAATGATCAAAAGGGTGCAGGTCCAAATCCCGCCATTTACCAATATCTTTTCGAATTTTCAAAACTATAATATATACGTTTTTCCGACTACGGTGAAGGAAGTTGTTTTAGTTCACAAAGTACAAGCTCCTTGCCTTATTTATGAATATCTGTGTAATAAATGTCTGTGGAAATTTAATTATAACTATGTATGCCCTTCCCGCATGACCGCGGAACTAATTAATTACAATATATAATGTTCCATTTTACTAATAAACTGAAGAATTTTGGAAAGAAAATATAATAGTTGTCAATAAAAACATGTTGAACTAGATTGCTTCATGATCGGCAAAAACCCACAGACTATTCATATTGTTATCAAATAATGAATCAGGGTTCATAAACATAGAGTAAAAATATTTAAGAATATATAAACCTCCTTCTCTTGCTTAAATGGAGGTTTCAAAAAACTAGATTAAGGAAAAACATTGGTAAAGAAATAAATTATTTTATTTATTTATTTACTTCTCTTTGAGATTACAGATATAAAGCTCCAGCAGTCATTTACAAAGTGATTGATAGATGGAACAAAAGGTTGTCCCCAGATAGTAAAAAAAACACTTCCAACAAAATAAATAAACCATTTAAATAACGAATTGCAAAAACAGCAGTTACAGTAGGCTTTTTTGTGCGTCGTTAAGTTTTTCCCGTACAGAAGGCAATAAGATCATAATCTCACGACAGATAAAAGTGCGACAAACATAACAACACAATTTGAGAGCGAATACGATTCTTCGTCGCTAGACATTATTTGTTAAATCCTGTTGTCGGTTGCTCAGCATTGTCTTTAACCCCCGACACAAAACTGACGGATGTTCATAAGTTGACAAACCGTAGCTCTCAATAGAAGAACCGATTTTAATTTTGTTTTCCCTTTGGAGTGTTCTAAGCTAGTTTGATGCGAAATAGCTAAAGGATGGCCGCCACCACAAAATGCGCGATTACATATTTTTGTACAAATATGGGTGCCAAACGAAAGGGCTTGACTCATTAAATAGTAAAATACTAGACTTTGACAAATTTCCAAATAAAATAGCCGCCACCGGAACTTAACAAATTTCATATATTTCAGAATGAGGAAACAATTTTTTTTTATACTTACTCATTATAGGTATCAAATAAAAGGGATTAACTATTAGAATGCTATACAATATTATTGAAATAGTCCCCCGACGCGACAACATTTATAAAAAAATTTCATACGTACTTAAGTACGTATGTATTTTTTTTATAATAAAGGGTGATGATTTTAAGGGTTTCACGTAAATACCTTTTTTATTCAACCTATTTTAATTGTGTTGCTTTAGTGAAAGTCAGGCATCTAGTCTATATATTTTTTCTTAAATTAAAGACTTCTACTTTTTGTGGTTCAAAATGTCCCTATGCGATGTCACTTGTGTGAACTGTATTTACTTTTAAGCTCATTTAGCTTAAGTCATGTTTTAAAATTACATTCATGGAAAGATCCTTTTTGGATCAGCACAACAGTGTCTAACATGATAATTAAAGGTACGCAAACAATTATACTATATATAGTGAGCGTCGGTGGCTCAGTGGTGTGGTCTGTCGCCTTCCTACCGGGAGGGCTGAGGTTCAAATCCCGACACGTACCAATGTATTTTCGAATTTTCGAAAATATATGGACGTTATCCGACGCTCTTACGGTGAAGGAAAACATCGTGAGGAAACCTCATTGCACGCCTGCGAAGAGATTCGAAGGTTGTGTGTGAAGTCGTCCAATCCGCACTGGGCCGCGTGGACGACTAAGGCCTAATCACCAGTACGGGTAGGCTCGTGGCCCCTCGGTGGGGACGTTTATGAGCTGATGATGAAACAATTATACATACATCGACAATTCAAAGCGACCTAAAGCATAAACTGACCAACTATTCTAACACTCGTTTACATTTAGTAAATTGTCATAAAAAAATGGACTTCACAAGTCCTTAGTATTATCAAGAGATTAAAGAAATTGCCTTGAAGTTTTCTGGCCATTAACACACATTAATGTCATGTAAAGTTGTCAACATTTCGACAAGGTTGGCCACTCCTGCGCAGACAGAGGCAATGTGCCCACGCGCACGTCTGCGGTAATGTTTACATTTTTATCGGCAATACCGAAGTTCAGGCTTATCAATCGACGTGGCGTCTGCATGATCACAACCTGATGGAAACTTCAAGTTGTTATTCAAATGGAAGATATCGGAACTATGTCGCATCTCCAATAACGTGACTGCACTGTCTTACAAGTTGGTCCTTAAGGAGTTGTATTTCATCAGGAGTACTATTTGAAAGGTGGTTTAGAATATAATTACTAACAATATTTAGTGAATATATTATCGGACGATATGTTGAGAGATTACGTATGCCGTGTGATGTCAGCAGATTCCTAATCCAGATCCCTACTCTTTCCACGGGTGCCGCGGCTTAGGGAACGACACATATAGCTGAGGACAATTGACTCCAGCCTTTAACGTTATAATATAATACCTACCTACCACCGTATAGTCTGTAATATAGTTTCTACCTACTAGGTAATTCTCTTGAACTGTTATCATAAGGATTGACTCTATGTTTTAAGTTAGACATTTCTCGAAAAAAATAACATTATATTTGCTTAATGACTACTAATGATCAGTCGATAATTGTAATCGTAAAAATCACTTTTACTAATTACCAACCCTTAGACTTTCTCAGAGTAGGTATTAAGGTAATTCTTAGTAAAATAAGTAATTAATTTGTTATTTTTGTAAACTCAAATCACATAAGGATATTTGTTAATTTGTTACTTTTATATGAATAGCTGTAATTATAGATTTAAGTTACTCAATATTCATTAAAACTATGCACTTTTAAGTTAATAAATATTGTATTCTTAAGTTCAATTAGTCTACCGCCCATCAATTTATTATCCCAATCCGCCAGCTAATCTTCAAGATCGTGACAAAGCTCTTTACCACTTTACCATCGTAGAGAGTAAGTCTAGCAATGCATAGTTAAAGGCAGTAGAGGTCCATAATAACATATCAATAAGCATAAATACGTTAAATGTAACGGTTGCAAGCTTTTTTAAGTTATAGAGTATATCGCACGTGTTGGTGTGATAATCTGGGGTCCTGACATTTGTCTGAGCTCTCATCCAATCATTCGTTTAATTTGCGTAACGACTATGAAAATTTGAACATTTATGTAGTCCCTTAGCGTTTTAGCGGCCAATGAAATAATAAATCTATACGATTAATATCGCCAACATAGCACTTACTTTGTTTCATTTCATAGCTTCCATCATCTGTAGCTTACTTTTACTAGTTGCGGAAGTGGTATTATGCAATGGCTTAAAGTATAATTATCTAAGGTAGTCCGGCCAACCTACTTCTATAGTAACATTTTTAAGTAGTGATTATGGGCTAGATAAATAAATTTTATTTGAAGTATTTGATGTTTTCTAAAAAATCTTTTCGATCGATTTGATCAAGTATCAACCTTATCACCGAATAATATAAGTTATTATGGGAAAACTTTATGCTGTATAGAATGGGAAACGGGTAGCTTACATCGGTACGCTTTTTTTTATCCTTATCCTTGTTTAACCTTAAAAAACTGACAATCAATAACAAATTTAATGGCAGCCTATTAAACATTAATGGCAATGAAATTAATTACACCTAGAAAACTTTCACGTTTACAAATAAATCTTCACTTATAATCATAACAAAGTAAAAATATAAAAAACCGCTCCTAAATCAAAGGCCATAGAGTTCACATAATTGCAGTCAGCATATCGTCATGGCGTGTACACCGTTAAATCACGCGAGGTGGTCTCATGATCCCAACGAGGTCAGCCGACCGCGGGATGATGGATAATTGCTAACCATCATACCACCAACCCACTTCTGTGTCCTACTTAACATAGATAAAAAGATTTGTTTGTTCCATTATTATGAAGAGCAATATTTTCGATATGATGAAACGTGATATAAAGATTTCAGGTGAGAGGTTTCAAATATCTTCGATACTAAAAACCTTCGTAGACTTATTTATTTATTTTTTAACTTTTTTAAACTTGGGACTGATTGATGGCACTCTGTAAATATCGGTGGACATTTATTTTTTATTGATCTAAGGCCAAACTCTATTCAACTTTTGGGAACCAAACCATTCTGAAATACTCGTGGTATATAATATCGAATAGGCAAAGAGGCAGCTACCTACCAACAAGCTCTACTGTACACTGCGGCGGATTACGGTTCCGAACTTCGCAATGTAAAAAAGTAAATGGAGGAAGACTTGCTTGAAGAAAATATACCAATTATCAAAAATTTCTATTACAGTAAAACTCGCAATATTCCATTGTAATTCCTGTTTCTGAAATACCATAACAAAAATAAAAAGATTTAAGTTAGTTTACATTCTTACGGTCAAAATGTCAAATTACATAAAGTATTGCTACGAGTATAACGCCTAATATCCGTATTTATTATTCAAGTATTTTTACTATTCAACTATTGTTTAAGATGGCATCTCACAGAATTCTTTTGGATTCCTTGTCGGAAGTAAGTCTGACAATGTTCGTAGCTGATTGTCAATTATATATTTTTTGTTTTGCTTACGTCTGGCGCAATTTCGAGGCCACAGATAAAAAACACCGTTATGATGACGTCACATTTATCCTAAGATAGAGAAGTCATACGCGATAGGCGTGGCCAAGTATTGGCGTGCTGACTTTTGACATTTTACTCAAAACAAATATGCAGGCTACACTATAATACAAATTAAGTTATCTTATCAAGTTTTTATCAACTCGTTTTGCAAACAAATAATAAAAATACTAAGATCAGTCAAGCGATGATGAAACAATCTCACGAGTTTGCACTTGAATCACAGTGACTTGGCAATTCACTGCTCTTGGACTTTTTCGCAACGTTGCCTAATGTTACATTAACTTAGCGTACGTGACATTCAGCATAGTTATTGACAGCCTATAAAAATAATCAAAATTTTGCTCCTGCAGCATTTAGACAATAAGGGATTCCCCAAGTAATATCAATTCTGTTATCCTGAATAAAAGGCAGATAAATAAACAACTGAATTAGTAAAATAATGTTTTCCATATGGTTAAAATATGTACCTACTTTCAATGATTATTTAGTACATATCGCCACTGAGGAACGAATTGACTCAGTAAAAAGATCCAATCTTACTGATTGGATCTTTTTACTTTTTAGAGGTAAGTAAAAACTAGACGGATGAAATATTAACCGAATATAAGGTTATCAATCTGTATCTCATCATGAGAGTTCTATTCATGATAAACATATACACCCCTACCTGGTATTAACAAGTGTATGCCTTGCATAGAAACCAGATTTTAATACCAAACAGTTCATTTCAATTTGATTGAAGCTCTGTAATACAGGGTTGTCATCTCGAGTCTCACTCTGACTCCAGTCCCACTAAGGGACGCCCTTAGGCTCGTTGTGTAAAATTTAAGGCTGAGCCATCTGCGCTCGCCAATTGGCTGGTGAAAATGTAAAGGTACTGCGGCCAACAGCAGTAGTCAGTTCGAAAAAAAATGATGATGACATTGTCCTTACTTATTCAGATTGCCCTACACTTTACAATAAAAAAAGTCTCAAATTATTATAGGCTAAAATTGAGTCTGAAAGAATGGTATACATGTGTAAATTTTGACAAAAAGACTAGGGAAGATGGCTACAGAATCTTGACTTTTTGTTGAGTGGAGATGTCACGTTATTTATTTAATAGGGGAATGACATTTCCAATTAACTCCACACATCTCAATCATGCATGATATAATACTAGTATATACAATAAATTTAGACTTGTATCAATACTATAAATGATCACTACATTATATAGTTGAATAAGATTAGTATTTTTGCCAACTTTTTATTTGTTCTTTCTAAATATAGAACTAATCGATGCACAGCCAAATATATATCAATAATACGATAAGGAACTATACATATTTATATCATACAACAAACAATTATGTCATACATGCTGGATGCATGTCAACAACTATTTTTATGTCATAAATGAACGGGAAAGTCAGTGCGCTTACCTAGTGGTAAGTGATACGAGTGACCATGACAGAAGCAGTGTTGAACGAAATTAATGCAGTAGGTAGTCATTATGTTCCGTCAACACTGCCTTCATTCGTAAATGATCAACGACAACACAACCTAGTCACTAGCCTAGGCTATTGGTCGTTGTAAATGATACACACTATGAGAAGACATCACTTGGAATCAGGTTAGCGAACTAATGAACAATTCTCATTCTCGTAATGACAAAATAAATTGAACGTGCCTTTTTAACTTAGATAAATCTGTGTTTAAAAGTAGTCAACTATTAATAATAATTGTGTATTAGGTTAGTGATTCTTTCGCTGTATTTTGTTGGTGCCATCCCTGATTCACAATTCATCGGCACTCTGACGCGATGGTCTCCAGCTTCCCTGAGGGTCGTTGATCTCAGCAAGCTCGTTTTAAAAACTCGCCACCGAGCTTTTGAAAAATTACAGTAGCTTTGAACTTAATAACGCCCCGGAAATTTATAAATTACCTACAGGCTTTTTGTGTCTGACATGTTTTTTTTACTTTGGACAAGTTTTGCGGTATTTATACGTGATCACCGAGTAGGTCAAATCAACATTACGCTTTTTTTCCTACTAAGTAATGTAGGTCTGTGCAAAATAGAACTACTACTCCTTAATGAACTTCGTGCCTTCGTACTGTAGAAGTAGAAGAATGAAGGCATTATATTCGTTTACTTTTACATTCAGTCATCTAAAATGTATTGAATTATAATAAAGGGAATGCGACGATTTAGGAATACCGGAATATTTAATTTTTACCGGAATTTTATTTAACAAGTGACGTGGGTAATACGTTGTTTACAACTTACTTGACTTGTACTCAACTTATTTTAATATTATACCAGTACCAGGACTAAAATATGGATCTAATCATTATGATTACATTTATAGAGTTTATATACCAATAGAGATAACATTTTGTTTATAAAAGACGGAGTTACCGTTAAGTGTTGTGCGACAGTAACTTTTCATTTTATAAATTATATTATCGGATCGGTTTGGTTCGACTTGTTGGTATGTGACTAGCCTACTCTTAAGACAAGCAAAGTTAAAGAATTTCACTGAATAATAAAAAATAACTTTGGTCATCCAGTTCATAAACTTCTCTGTCGCTTTATATTTTTTTAATTATGATGGGCTTGCTTTTGAGCACATTCTATTCTAATGGAAGAGACGTGCTCTAAGATGCAGCGAGCTTGCCCAGAAAAGCCTATTCACTCGTTTTTTAAATGCCACGGGGTTGTTTATGGCCGGAAATTTATATTGTTAGTTACTTACCAAATTCGTGTTGCCGATTGTGCCGTATTTAAAAACCATACACACATGACTTGCTTGTGTAGCAAGTATGTACGCCGAAAGCGTCCATCCTAATCCATACAAAAGGCAGGAAGTGAAAACCAATCGTGACTCTGCGCTCGACACTTGATGTTGGCAGAAATGTGACGTAACACTAGAAAGGACAGTATTGTGTATCAGCAAATCCTAAGATATTATGTACGTAGTGAAATATGATAACGAACTCAAATCGATTCATTGTACTGCTATTACTTCAAGCATACAACATACAACAACAGATCGGCTTTTTAGCTAGAATAGGTTTCAAAGAATAACCTGTTAAAGTGCGTGTTTAATTGATCGTTTTTCGATATTATGCACCAAATTAGGTGAGGCTAACACACAATACAAGGTAACATTCTATTGTGTTCTATAGTGGTTTATCAAATCAAAATGTAATGTAGTGTAAAAGTATACTTAAGTTATGAAATAAATAATTTATTATTATTATTATAAAAATACCAACAACAATTACATATTTCCAATAAATGATGACAGGCTATTGCTTAACAGCCCTCAAAACAAACTAGTATTACAACTGCGAAACTTGATTATTCCCTTCAAAGGGAAATATCATTTCATTCGCAATCCTTGAGCGTAGTGATTCGACCAGAGTAACCGGTAGAGTGGCAATTCGGAGTCAAAACATCCGATTAGATTAATAATGGCCGATCTTGACATAATAGATAACGTATCACCGTTGTTACATCACCTGTGAGTTGTTTGGATTATCAATAAATTAAGTATCGTGTTTAATACAGATTTGTTTACGAAAGGGCGATACAAAGGTTATTAAACCATACTTATTTGAAGGTTATTTGACGACCCATGTGATGTAAGTATATAGTTGAGACGTAATGTAATATTTACCATCGCCTGAGATTTTGCACTTCTATGTTTCGGGATGAAGGCACTGTAGCTAGTCAAATTACCGGGTATAAGAGACCTAACATCTGTGGGTGTCGGGCGCAGTGCGGCATTGGTGGAGAATAATAACTGTCATTATTCAAGCAAGCTCACCGACCATGTGCTGGCGATCTTGCACACCACCAACGCGACAGGTTACAATCCAAAACTTATTACAGGAAAAATTTTAAAGTCGTTTAGGGAGGAATAGTCCAGCAGCGGATCTTTCACAGCTATAATGATGCTACTCTCACAGCTATAATGATGGCAATTATCATTGCCATATCACCTAAAGAAGACAACTTATAATGTCATCTGCATGGCAACCCTTTATTTTCATAGTTTTGCTGAATTTGTGTTCCGGGCTGAAGAGTAAGCTAGTCAATAGTATGTCGAATGAATTACCCATAGTCCGGTATATAATACTCGTCGCATCATCAAGTTGAAGTGGCAGCAGGCCGGTTACGTATGGCGCAGATGCCCGTTGAAACAGACGAGTTCTGGAATAGAGACCGCGACTTGGCAAGCGTTGCGTAGGATGTGCAGAGGTTCGGTGCATAGTGGATCGACGATTTGCGAATGTTGCTGGTGGACGCTGGATGAGGAAAGCAGAGGACCAGAATTTTAAGCTATTTCAATGTGTTCAACTGTTTCTTGCGGTAGTCTGCGATAAATTGAAGCGAAGGTAACAGAGAGACAACTATTTCAAATGTTTAACTTAAGAATCTCACATGAATTATGTCAAATATAAATTAACAAAAAATATTTCACCCATGGCATAAGACAAGAATAAAATTTACTGCACGGTATTTAACCTAAAGAAGAACTGCAAAATCATCCGTATAAAAATACTATACGTCATCATGACATTGCCTAATTTTTGAGCTCAAACCTGTTTCAGAAGGATTATCCTTGTATCAGCCACAATAACAATTTGGGCACCGGTTGATGAAGGCTGTACCTTACCGGTTATATTGACAACGCCGTAGTCTTAGAGAAAGGTCTTGTTTCAATGGAATATCAAGTTCCAGGCAAAACATTTGATGGTAACATTTATCCTAGTACGGGCATAATAATGCAGAGGGACGAATCTTCGTAACTAGAAGTTTGGTGATTGTGAACTTAGTGGGGTGTAGATTTAATATATGCAAGAAAGTAGTGCATATCCTGTGTTTACAGACGACTCCGAAAATTGCCATCATATTAAAACATCCCTTCTTATTTGCCCTCATTTCAAAAAGCTTTATAATGATATATTTTCCAATATAACTAAACGCAGTGAAATGTTATAGATTGATGATGAAGTCAACATAACCATTACCTACTAGGGTATAAGGTTGTTGCGCAGGTTCTTTTCCCACCATAAAGGTCAGAGGCCTGCACAGAGATTATGAGTAGGGTATGCAAAGTGAGTGACATTAATCGCAACAACAATTAATAATTTACATGGTTTTAAATCTGTAGAAGAAAATGGGCGAATAAGTGGGAATCTTTTTATATTTTGGCGATTTTCCGGGTTGTATGGACGCACAGGGTATGCACTGCTTATTTGCATGTATGGAGTGCACGCCATTAATAACAGTTATGCTTTCAATTTACCTGTCCATATTTATATTTTTATAGTTCTTAGGTAGTATTGCGCCATACAAATGTCATTTGACCGCATACACTGGATACTTCACTGCCCACGAGGCTTTTAATTGTGTCCACCTAGTAGTAACTTGATCCTAGGTTAACAATATCACTTGATATACCTAAATACTCGTATAGGTAATTACAAATTCGATTTCAGAATTCATGCTTACCAAGGTTATGCTGTGTGGGAATTCCTGTGGCCTGCGGTTGATTGATTTATATTGTGAGTTTATATTATTGAAATACATAGTCAGCATGCATGAATTAATATTTAAAATGGTATATAAATACCAAAAGTGTAAAGGTAAATTAAAAAATTATGAAACTATATCTAGTCGATTGATAGTACGAAGATATTTTTTTGTTAAAACTATCGCACAGAAATGGTGGACTAAGACATCTTTAAAAACAATCTTTACAACTGGACATCAGAATTTATAAACAAATATACATGAACTACGCGAAAACCACGACACATTTACTCCTAGAATATTGCTATTAGCACCACAACAACACCAAGGAACCTAGGTGTAGTCTTTAAGAAGGTTCAATGATGATATCATAATCTGGATCGGACAGTTGTCCGGATTGTTCCAGAGAGTCGAGAAATATCATGAAGTGTCCAAATCCTTTCCAGTACAAAGAAGTGATCGCCCGCACGTTTTTACTAGGTCGGTATTGAGTCGTCTAAGTACCCACCGCAGTGCCAGTGCTACCTATCTGCCAGTGCCACTTAGGTTCCCATGAAAGAGGGGTGTTATACACTTTAGTGTTCCGGGATGAGTGCACTGTAGCCATTGAAATGACTGGAGTTATGAAACCTTACATCTATCATCTCAGGTGACAGGTGCAATCTTTTTATATACAAAATATCATTGGGAGCAATGTAGATATGGCTGAGGCTAATAACTTGACGATTTGGTGTAATGTTTGAGACATCGGCTGACCGACCCCGGACAGTACAAACATTTGTATGCATGAATATGTCTGTTTGTATTGGTCTTGGTGTTTTCTATGCATAATATGAATAATGAAAAAATAAATAAGTATGTTTATCCGTTGTTGAGTACCCCTATTACAGGCTAAATGCTTAGTTTAGGGCTAGATGGCGCTGAATCTGTCAAACTCGGTCATCTATCAGGCGAGGGAACTGGTAGATCCGTTAACTCTATAAAAAGGACTTAACGTTACGTTTAACCGTAAAACACGTTCTGAAACCCCGTACGTAATTTAATCAGCAATAAGCTTGCACACCACATAAATCGGAAACTGCTCAGAATACGTAATATCGAAAATATGCAGAGGTCATAGCGGCCGTCGCAGCACCACGCCTGCAAATCGTATGTTACATAGTATAGTTAGCAAAAAAACAACACGCAATACTTTATTCATTAAGACTAAGTCTAATTATTAAGGTCTTAAGGTTGAGATCAAGTATTAATGTTTTATTAGTATGGTGTATCTAATGCATTTAATGCTCCAGTGCTTTTTTGGTGTAATTCTTATATATCAAATGTATTTAAATTATTCTAAGCATAGATTTAGATTAATGCGCTACGCTTATTATATTCCAATATCTATGATTCCAATATGGTCAAAGCACGTATTTTTAAGCACTTTTTCCGCTGACTGTACATACCATAGATCGAAAACTGCACGGCCTTCGTTAAAAACCGGAATGTCCAAGAACAAAGTCCAATCAGTGGACTTTGCACTCGATAGATATTTGCAACTGCGTTCAACCTTTGTGCTAGACTGTATTATATTGAAAAATTGATAAGTCAAACAATCTGTGTTCGTGACACGGTTTATTAACATCGGTGTTAAGATGACAAAGTCCGTTACTACATTTTGAATGACTTAAAATAATATTTTCAATGAAGCGACTGCAATACGAGTACAATGGTATATTTTACTAAAGTTCATGTTATATTTGAAATTCAGTTTATTAATTGTAAGACTATAATAAATTTTAATGAATAAAATTTTAAGAAAGGTAATAATAATAACCTAGAAACAAATTGACAAATAAATTCTTAATATTTGCTTGCCTAGAACAGGCAGAATGTACTATGTACCATTTTACAATACATCCCATACTTTGTAAGACCTATATTATGTGCAAATAAAGATTCTACTCTACTCTACTCATCTCTTGTATACTCTTTTCTAATTTACTTGCATTTTAAATGAAAAATATAAAAGCAAATGTTCAAAACATAATTTCTATAACACTGCCCAGTGATCCTAACCAATCATATAACCTGACACAAAATATAAGTATTATTTTGTTGGGTACCTGTTTATGAATACACCTCAATCTACTCCTTTTTAAAACTAAAACCACGAGCTCTATTATTATAAGACGGAGGATTAAATTCAAACAATTATTCTTCTAAATGATACTCATACAAATAAACATTTGGTCGACTTAGTGCAATCAGACTTGCCCAACTTTGCCACAAGCATTGCCACTGTCAACATCAACGAATCATAAAGCAGTGTATTATTTGCCGCATTTTGAAGAAGCGTTATAATTAAAAGCTCTTTTGTAATTGGCCAAAACTTTTAGAATCTTGCAAATGGTTATTCGTAAATTAATAATTTAACCACAAGACGTTTCAAATTAATACATTCATGAAAATGTAGGCGTAAAATAATATAATTTATTTGAATATACTACAATACACAGATGTTTCTACTAAATGGTTATCTAACTCAGAACCGGTGACATAAATGTGACAGTGCAAATTTTTATATCCTCTGACGTGGGTTCACAATTGACCAATGTACAAATGCGAATTTATTATATATGAATAAAATTATCCTCAATCTATTTGTAAACCTTCAGCTTTTCACCTGTCACCATTTGCATGTGAATGATAAATAATATTAAAGAAACAGGTTTCTAATTTACTTATCACTTTATACTAATTATAAAATTGTAATATTAGTTAGAGCATCGGTGGCTCAATGGTGTGGACTGTCGCCTTCCTACCGAGAGGGCTGAGGTTCAAATCCCGACACGTACCAATGTGTTTATGAATTTTTCAAAAATATATATACGTTATCCGACGCTCTTACGGTGAAGGAAAACATCGTGAGGAAACCTTCATGCACGCCTGCGAAGAAATTCGAAGGTTGTGGGTGAAGTCGTCCAATCCGCACTGGGCCCGCGTGGACGACTAAGGTCTAATCACCCTATACGGGAAGGCTAGTGCCCCTCGGTGGGAACGTTTAATTGGCTGATGATGATGATGAATATTGTTAAATGACGTTTATACACAGTCCCTGGCACATAAATCACTGAATATAGTAAAAATATAGTTAAAGTATAAAATAAACTTTTGAAGTTTTAATCTACTAGTTATAACGTCCACTATGCAATTTCGATGCGAATTGGTATTATTATTTTTTTTATATTTATTGGACCACCAACGTAATGCGCTAGTCCACATAAAGTAAGACGAGTTAATATTAGGACAATCGCCTTTAGTTACTTACATATTTTATTATACGAATACCATTTTCTATCTCTGGGATCCATTTTTTTTAAAGTCCCTAAGATTAATTAACAGAAGGTTGTCTTAAGTTCAAGACAGTTAACAACTTTGATAGTTTTTCAACGGAATATAATTAGTAGATATTTTTCAAAACATCTGTCCCATTTATTAATAAGATCAAGGTAAGTTTGTTATTTTTTACGCCGTAAGTTCACAAGTTCAACGGTTGTTTTACCTGTTTACTTACCACTAACTAGATACACAATGACGTCAGTTCACACGTCAATTCGCTGTAAAACACGCTGCGTCAAAGTTGTCCAAACATTGGTACTTTTTATTTGGTGACTTCAATGAACTCGAGAGCAGCAAGACGTTATTTTGTATCTGTATGTTCTAGTTGTATGAATTAAGATTTAATTTCCACTTAAAGAAAATACTTATTATCATTTCGAGTTGTGCAGCCACTTTAATATTTTATCAAGAAGCTGGGCTCCTTACTTGTAACATTGCATAAGAATATAACTTCTATTTGGAAAAGACTAGATAAGTACTATTCAGCGATATTTAGTATAACACGTCTCACTCACGTCTCAACTCACCTCAACGTCAATTCAACAATTAAACGGAATAAGTATTCCCTTTAACAATTCTTGTCAACAGCGATTAAGTAGTGAACTTTGGTTCCCGTTAACGCCAATTGAAGCTTTAAATGAAATACTAAATGTATGAATCAGGTATCTTCTATTTATTATTGGATAAGAATTCACTTATTGATAACTTTACATATATGCATAACTAGCTTACAAATTTTTAAGTCAGAAAAATCCTGACTTAAATATTCAGCAAGCAAGTGACAAGCGCAGATTGCTTTCAGCATAAAACTGGTCCGGGTATTCCCCGTTTTTACATATCCGTCGTACGTGCAATTTCAATGACGTTTACCCACAACAAAATAATGGACAATGCGGTTTTAGCTTGCGTTGTGTACTTTCTTCTTGAAAGCTTTTGAACGTCCAAAGGAATGGTATGAGAAGGTCGCGGTGTACAAATATATTTGCTTTTGAAGGTTTGCTGCGTAGATCCATGCCCTTTATGGATTTCCTTATTAACAGAATTTATGAGTCACAACGGAATCTCATAGAACAAAAAAAATATGTATCAAGACGCAGCGGTCGAAATAACTTCATTCAATTTTCCTTTTTTGGTCGTATTTTCGTTTGATTCACATTGAAATAAACAAATTAAGCCTTTACGACTTACGTAAAGGCTTTAATTGATCGTAATTCAAGTGGTATGTGCCTAAATAAATTGTCAGTACTTAGGTATATAAAAATCTTTCAAAATAAAATCTGCCATGGAACTTAGAACGGATGCACGGCTTATAAAGTCCAATTTCATATGATCCTGCCTCACAAATCCGGGTAAACTTAAGCCTGCGCTTTATGAAGATAAGGCAGCGTATCAGTCGACTGAAGTCTATTGGTATAGGCTTGTAACTCAAGGAAACCCCACATTAAAATGTCTAACTAGATACAATCGTACGATCTTGGTGGCTGATTCTCGTCAGCTCTGCGAGAGATAATGATAATTTAAATAATAAATGGTGGATCTCGTACCCAAGTACCTATTATTTATACTGAAAGTCTTCATTCTTTTAAATAAACGATTCATACGGACAGACTCTCGGGTAAAAGCTAGTCAAATATATTTCCAATAATCCTTATACAAGTTTGAGGAAATAATCAAAGATGTCATAGTAAGTACGTGACGAACCGGATGGTCGTAATATTTACAAAACGCCCGGAAATGCTAGTTAAAGCACATTTACACCTTATACCCGGCTGTTTAACCAGATCTTCATGTGCCATGGACGAATATACTCACTAATCAATTAATATGTCACCTTGAGTGGTCTCTTCCGCTGAAGTAAAGTTCAATACATAGGTCCTATACCCCATCTAAGAATGATATTTCTTTATGGAAAGCTGATTTGCTAATAAATAGCAGATACCTAATTTTCGTATGAAATATCCGAATCAGAGTCACCGTCATACAAGGTTTACTCACCCTGCTGATCGTGCACTAGTTTGAAAATACTGTAAGGCCGTAAAAAGGTAGTTTGCGTACATCTTTAGACCTATTTCTCCTGCCACAAAGGTAATGCGTTTGGTAAATACAAACAAAATACGCATGTGTCACACATGGCTACATTTTTTCAGCGAAGATAAAATTCAACTCTACGTTGGTATAATATACATGTGATGGAAGGAAATAATACTTAATACGATGCATATTGCAATATACTGATAATACATCAGAATATGGCATATTACCAATCTAATCAATAACTTTAATGAAAATAAAGATTTTTTATTATGATTTGATTAAGAATAACATAAGAATAACCCAGAAAATAGAACTGAAACACAAGATGCGTCCAACCAGTGTACATTCAGTTATTTGTATAACTTGGCAGATTTATGATCAACAAAGAGTTATAAATACACTGTGAAATTCAGTGTATGCATAATGCAAAATAATGCCTTAGATACTGCGACATTGCAATTATGTTGTAAGGTAAAATCTAAAGTATTAATATTATAAATTTCTCTTTGTGACATGATCTAAATATTATAAAAACACAAAATTCACACATAATATTTTCAATAATAATTCATGGGTTCTTCAAGCTGCTTGCAAATTAATAATCGAAGGAAGTCTTTGTCCAGCAGTGTACAGTTTGTGGCAGTATGAGAATGCAAGCAGCACACCTAAGGTCAGTAAAGGGCTATTGTTAAACGAACCATCCCGGTTTATACCTTTAGGCAGGTTGTTACATGCCACATTTGATAAACTGCAGAATGCATCCCGTTCAGATGAAGTTTAACCTTAAACTCCTTAACGAAAGCATTTAAAGTAAGTAACTACTGCAACTCGTAAACTTCTGTTTAGAACTGTACTATAAAAACTGCTAAGCTCATTTTGTGGTAACTGTATTCCTTTCAAAAGCACACTTTATTATTAAACTGATATTTACACAGTAAACTTCGCGAAACTGCAACTCCAATACGCCGAAGATTCCGTTTGACGTCATAAAACAGGTTCCAAATCGAGTTTTGATAACGGCTGGTTATATTAAGAGGTGTTTAGCCGTTCTCAACTGAGAAAACATAGTGTGTGTGGATAGAAAATAAAAGAAGACCATGGAACAAATAAAAGTAAAAAGTTGTAAAATAACAAGTACTGTTTTTAATTTTGGTTCAGTAACATAATAAAATATATATTTGTTGACATACTTTTCTAGGCTTTGTTAAACAAATTATAAATTTGTCATAAAATCACTTTTTTACCCATGATGATACTGCTCATTACTTGTGTACTGCACGAGATTAATCCGAAACTTTATATAAGACTTTAGGTGACTTCATAACAATAACACAAATGAAGTAGTTTAAAATAAAATGATAAAAAAATATATAATAGTCGTTTTAAATAAACAATGTTTGGTTATAGTTTTAAAATGTACTTCACTAAGATAAACAATACTACTCTAAGGATACTCTAATGCTTACATTAAGGACGCCCCTACAATTAACCCTGCTCTGTTGATGGCCAGGTTAGACGGACGTGTGCGACCTCATCAAGAGGTCACTCGATCCTCACATACCATTCGAAGGAACAACACTAATGTTTCCTTGAATCTATAAAAACAAATTCAATGCTGTTACTGCAATAAACGCTTGACAGTTAAAAAAACTTCCAAAACCATATTGCGTGCCATACCTACGTTATAAAATACAGGGATCAAGTACTAGCTTTGAGTTCCGATGCGAAATTCCTGACGACTTTTTTAACACTCGTCTATCATGGAGTTCGTGTCACTGCCTCTGATAGTCACTGACTTCGTATATACTCGTATTCGTGAAAACTATACTCATTCTAATATAAAACATCTAAAAATAACTTTTAATCTTATCTCCAGACAAACTACATCATATCTATACAATGTTTGTACTACCTGTTGCTAACTAAGATACTGCTAAGATACCTTATTAATCTAGTAGATTGCTATAATTATTTTGTAAACTACTAAAATATTTTTCTCTTTTTAGTAGGTATATTTATTTAATCGTTGATATTATTAAAATTTGATTTCCTTACTAGTTATAATGTCATTTCGTAAACCTGAAAACCAGACCAAAATAATTGGACTTTGACCATAGGGCTAATGGAACTTAAATATGCACAATAATATCAGAATCCTACGTTAATCAGTGCTTAAGTATGCTTTTCATAAGATTTTTAAATAATGCGTTTGTTTGTTACCGCTTTTATCATTTCATTGTTTTTACTGTTCACCCTGGTCTACTGTTCATCCTGTACCTAATTGCACCTTTTTATCAGAGTATGTATAAATGGACCTAACATAACCTAACCCCAACCAGATGGACGGATGACCTGGTTAAGGTGGCAGGTAGCAGATGGATGTCAATTGCTAGAGATCGGTCCGCGTGGAAATCATTAGGCCTTCGTTCAGTGGACATATTAATAATCTCTGATGATGATGATGTAAGAAAAATTCTAATGTAAAAGTAATTAATGCCTAATTTCTATTACACTGGACTACAATTTCCAATCTACCAAACGAATAGTTCGATAAATTTCTATATGGATATTTATTTTGCAAACCTCAAAACAATGAGAAGCTCAAAAAACGAGAGAAAATAGTATATTAATAAATTGTATCATCACAAAACGATACGACTTGGTGTTTCGTTTTTTAAATGAGCCATCACAACAACACATTTAAAAAACAATTAACTTCTCTAAAACATAAAACTAATGTTTTAGCGGCTTCAGGGTTCATTCCACGTTAACATTGACCTTCCAAGAGAAAACTACAAGGTTGTTCTTTTTTTTGCATTGTTTATTTTTTTTTACAAAATACTAATCTACACACAATTGGTGAATGTAGCCTACCGAATCTAACAAAATGTTGTCATGTCGGCGCAAAATAATTATGTATTATATTTATGTAACTTAGACAATAGTGCGCAAAATCATGCAAATGTCATTATTACATTATATGAACATATAAAGTCCCAAGGCTATTTATTTATATCGACGCAACAGGTAATTATAGATTCCACTCCTTATTTCTTTAAATAAAAGGGTTGCAAAGATTTCCTTAAGAAAGGAAATTAGTCAGTAGTAATTAATAATAAGGATTAGTCAAAAAATAGCCCACCAAGTAATTGACGACCCATTTGGTGTAACGTCTCACGTCGGCTATTACACCGAAGGTACCGGGTTCAATTCCCGGACAGTACAAACATTTGTGTGCAAGACCATGTCTATGTATTGGTCTATGTATTTACAAAAAAGTATATGTATGTTTATCAGTTGCTTAGCACCCGTAATACAAGTTTAACGATTAAATTGGGGCCATCTAGGCCCACTGTGTGAATGTCAATGGATATTTATTTTATTGTCGCCTATAATCTCTACTACAGTGACGACAACATTGAGACCATACTTAGTCATCATCAGCTCATTAAACGTCCCCACCGAGGGGCACGAGCCTACCCGTATAGGGTGATTAGGCCTTAGTCGTCCACGCGGACCCAGTGCGGATTGGACGACTTCACACACAACCTTCGAATCTCTTCGCAGGCGTGCATGAATGTTCTCCTCATCTCATCATTCTCTCATCCTCACGATGTTTTCCTTCACCGTAAGAGCGTCGGATAACGTACATATATTTTTCGAAAATTCGAAAATACATTGGTACGCGTCGGGATTTGAACCTCAGCCCTCCCGGTAGGAAGGCGACAGTCCACACCACTGAGCCATCGACGCTCTAGCTCTACCATACTTAGTGCAGTTGCTTTATCATCCGCCTATAACGTCCCTCTCCAGTGAATATGCCTTCCTACACATCATAGCCATGGAAAGATTGGGCTGAAACCCACCACGCGGGCCCAATGAACCAAGGACAGAATTATCCTTACTTTTGAGCGGAAATATTTTTTTACTTACTGCATCGCGTACTGCTTAACACTATTTTATACTTACAGTGACACAGGCAGATTGACCTTTATTTTCAAACTTTGCAGGTAAATGCAAAAACTTACAATGTGACTTGTCTGTTCGTGGGGATTTAAAGACACGGTCTTTGCTGTTAACTGCATGATGCAAGATGGCCTTAGTTTCACCGGGCATGTGTAGGGCGCAGCGGCCCTTTACCTCAAGCATTCACAAAACGGGCTTAAAAAGTCTTCGACTGGGACTGTACTTAGACTTAGGATGGTGTGGAGACCGTTAGTATTATTGTAACTTGCCGTGCCCAGCGGTATTACAGATTCTCCCGCAATAAAACATTACCTAATTGGTTCGTTAAGTCAAGCTAAAGGGCGCAGCTCACGAGACATTATTACACGTGAGAAACATAGTTTCATTTTTATAAATAAAAAGGTATTTTCGAAAATAAAAGTAGTATTTCCTTATAACATCGGCTACTTACCTACCAAATAAAGTCCCGTCCAAATCTGTCCAATCCACAGACATCAGAATATACATAAGATTGGACAAGCCGCCAAGTTTATAGGAAGTCCCAGTGTCGCAATTTCTTTTCGGTTCTTACCTGTGAAAATTTATTATATTTCTTGATAAATTTACTGATTTATTGCGTTGATGGCATGTTACAATTGCACAGGATGGCATTTTGGAAAAAAAACGGTAATTTCTTCTAATATTCGTGCGTCTTGACTCGTCTCACAGAGCGTAAACTGGTAGCCAGTGTATGCTCGTTGAGCTTACATTTGTCGCACTTTAAACGCGGCTTGCCCCATCTCCTGTATTGGGAAATCTGTGGTCCAATCGTTTCAGAGTTCCTGCAATTTTATTTTTATGTATAGATTGCGGTGGCTCATTGTTGTGGCCTTCCGATCTGGAGGGTGCAGTTTAAATCACGCCACGTACCAATGACTTTTCGAATTTTCGAAACTTTAATATGTACATTTATATAACGCTCTTACGGTGAAGGAAAAATCGTGAGGAAACCAGCACAAGCATATGAAGAGATTCAAAGGTTGCGCGTGAAGTCGGCCAATCCGCCCTGGGCCCGCATAAATGTCTAAGGCCTATACAAACTTTACAGGTAAGCCCGTGACCACAGAACTAATCATAAAAGAAAAATATGTAAATGTAATGGATATTTATTTATTATGGTGATGAAAACTTTTAAAAAGTATGTAAGTCTATTTATCCGTTGTTTGCTATTCGTAGTACATGCTCGTTACTTAAAATGGAGCAAGATGGCTTCGTGTAAATGTCAGTGGATATTTTTATATTTTAAATAAAACAAAACCTCTTCATCATGCCCTACCAGTACCGGTTCTATGCAGCCGCATTCAACTGATCTACTTCACATTCAAATTCACCAGTTCGTCGGCTCTGAAGGTTCGCCTTTTACTTCCTTGTTAAATGTAGTCCGTTTTTAGGAATAACCCAAACACTTGTATTTTTAGAAAAAGAGTTGGCAAAGCGCTTAAATCAGCCTAAGCCTTCATAAATTCACCGCGACAGGGATGGAATCATAGATTATATGTTTGCTTCAATATATTTCCATTATCATTCCATTTAGTGTTGCGGTTGAAACATCGGCTGCCAAACCAAGGGTTCCGGATTCGATCCCCGGGCAGTACAAACATTTGTGTGCATGAACATGTATGTTTGTCATGGTCTAGGTGTTTTTTATATATAATATAAATGTATTTACAAATGTATATTAGTATATTTATCCTACGTTTATCTGTTGTTTAGTACCCATAAAGCAGACTTCACGCTTAACTTGGGGCTAGATGGCGCTGTGTTAATATCAGTGAAATTTATTTATACATCAACAAAGGCTTTTAGATATCAAGCAGCTTAAACGTTCCATTGCAGGGTAAAAGCCGTCGACACGGCAAAACCATGGGTGGATTGGGTCGTAACCTACCATGCGAGCCCAATGATTCGTGTGTTTAAACCAGCTTCAGATCTTTATTGTGCAAACGACTTGCTCTTCGAAGCAATATTTTCGGTCACCATCCGATTATTGACCATTACAATCGACTAACTTGCAAATTATCAAGATCGTGAAAGATCATCGACCAAATGCAATTTCACAAGCGTAAGACCACTAACAAATTGTCTGAAAATATCATCCGATAACAATTATCATATACCGCAAGAAATCTAAGGCTAAGGGCACGGTTCAAACAGCGTGGAAATACGAATAAAAAATATGAAAATCGAATGTACGTGTGTGTTACTCCTTCAGAGATGCAACTTGTGGCGGTATCATTTAACATCAGTGAAACCAGGGCACATCAACCTAAATGACCGTTGCCGGATTTTGGGGAAATATCAAGTTTCCCTTGGACAACTGAACAAAAATATTTATGCAACAAAAACAAAAAAAATAGATAATTTATTTTTCCCATTCATACATCTTGTTATGTGCAACAAATAACTTTGAATTATTTGCCGAGCCTTCCTGAATTTGGATTCGCTCCTTAATTGGATGAATTTTTGACCACCATTTGTTGAAATATGTATATCACTTAAAAATTTCAATTTTCCCTGACAGGAAAAGTATTTGATAGCTCTCCCAGCCTTAGGAGAAAAGTCTTCTCGTTTACCTTCCTCTTTATAAAAAAGAAATAGATTAGTTAAACACGATCCCTCATAATGCCAAGTCCATAAGTTATCCGAGTTTCCAGACGGTTATGGCGTGTCCATCTTAATCTTAAAAGCGTGGAATCGACGCCGCCTCAGTTGCACAAAGGCAATAGGCACATCCCGTTTACGGCTAATCCCTGTACAATGGCTCTGCTACATCGAACGTTCTGGAATGAGATCGCGCGATGCGTTACATCACACTGCGGTTACAGCATCCAATTGTAACAAATGCATGCGCTCGCTTACGTGTAAATAATAAGTGTTCGTTTTTTGTTAAGAATCGCGTTTCGAAGGAATGCAAGCGTAAAAACTATGGTGCGTTATACGAGGAGGCGTTGAACCATAGCGTAAAAATTGTTCCCTTTATTGAAAAAACTGCTTGTCTATTTGACACAATTAAGTGATGGGGCCTACTGGAAAAAATTATAAAAAGAAATTACTAATGATTAGGATTTCATGTACTGCTTTATGGCTGTGTTAACATACATTGACAACCCATTTAGTGTAATCGTTGACACGTGGGCCACTACACCAATGGTTCCGGGATCGATCCCCGGGCAGTACAAACATTTGTGTGCATGAACAGTTCTGTTTGTATTGGTCTGGGTGTTTCTATGTATAATATGTATCATCGTCATCATTAGCTCATTATACGTCGCCGCCGAGGGGCACAAACCTACTCATATAGAGTGTACAGGCCACGCGGGCCTAATACGATTTGGCCGACTTCACGCACAACCTGTGAATCTCTTCGCAGGCGTGCTCAGGTTTCCTCACGATGTTTTCCTTCACTGTAAGAGTGTCGGATATAATTTCAAAAATTCGAAAATACATTGGTACGTGGCGGGGTTTGAACCTGCACCTAATGTGTATAAATGCATTTACAAAAAATATATATAAGTAGGTATGTTTATCAATTGTTTAGTCATCATATTACACGCTCAAAATCTTAGTTTAGGGCTAGATGGCGCTTTGGAACGCTGACGGATATTTATTTCATTAGAAGTTTTCATGACCAGCAATATTCCAACACTACGTCACTAACTAACTGGGATCACACGGCTTTACAGCTGAACTTTACAGTAGGGACTATATTTTTCTCTCCAGAACTCTTCTGATCCAAAAGCCATCGTCTCTGCGACATATCAATAGATATTAAATAATATTTTGCGCCACAATGTCCTGCGACTGTTTTCCAAGACAGAATAGATCTCTCATACCAAGTAATGTCACTAGCTTGTTTCCACTTCCAGAAACATTAAAGTACACTCCTATTCACAAGAAGATATTCGCACTGCTATCTAGATTAATCAGTATCTAGTATGTCAAGGTCCTACTATTAATTTTAAATAAAACGATAAGCCTACAACGCAACACCGTTCATGACTAAATATAGATTGGATATAAATATACCATGTTTTATTGTTATTGTGCTTTAAGTTACTAAACATCGTAACATTCCCACCCACATGTTTTCATTAATGCTATTCTGGGTTCTGTGTCACCCATAACTGGGCAAACAAATGCCATTTATTTATGATATGTGTTACCTAGATATGTATTTAAATGATGGATTTTAGTTTTGTCAAAAGTATCTGTAAAAGATTTATTTGAGATGTTTTGAGTTTAGATTTACACAAATAGTTTTTATCTACTACTATGGTTCGTTTTATTACAGCCAAAATATTTATCGGTGGTCTAAAGCCCAAATGGCTTTTATTTAGTATTATGACTGTTTTTACTACTTTTAAAACGTGGCTCAAATGACTTTCATCATCGGGATTTGCCGCACTGGTTCAATGTGTGTGTTAGTAGCATGCCAGATATCCAGATTGTCGTCCGCTATTTGGCAGCATGAACCACATGCGGATGAGTTCGATGTCAATTTAACTTTCTGAACTTTTATTTTATTTTTACGGCTTTTACTTTAACATAACGATCAGAGCTCCTAGATTTAATTTATAAATTAGGAATCATCCAGACTGTACAATGCACCAGTGCTCCGCAAGAAAGGGCCACTTGGCAGTATATAACTTGTGACATGAAAATGTAAAGTCATAAAATCCAGTAATTCTACTGCCTGTCTTACACAGAACACAGCTATACCAAAAGCATAATTGTAACTGTTATACCAAAATAATTAGGTAAGGTGCCATAATCCTCGTTAACCAAACTAGCAACTTGTCGCCATAATGTGGAACTTCATGTGGCTAAATAAATGTAGTTTCTCTCTTCATTACTAAATCAGTTCCTGACTGTCCACTGCTGGACTTAGGGCCCACCGATAGTGAATGGTGTTGCTATTATTATCACACTTCATAGCCTAGCTCTTTTATTAAAAACAAATCAGAGCAATCGCGGATGTGTTTAAAAATATCTGGGTATTTACGCAAATCGTATAATATTGTAAATGCAACTGCGGTTTGTAGCTGACATTTGTGCCAGTGGCCCGCTACCAGTCTTCCTTGAATGTAATACACACCGCAAAAGCGAAAGGAATTATTAACATTACCTATGTTTACAATAAAGTGTGTTTGACCAATATTTTATGTTATTTGAATTACTATAGCTATTTCACCTGTAATTCAGGGCACACCCAAAAAAAATTCTTCTTCTTTATCATTTACTCAAACATTGTACAAATTCAAATTAATTCAAATTCAAATGTTTTATTTGCAACTAAGTGTACAAAGGTTCTTAAGTTTTAGTATGGTACCTTTTTAAACATTATATAAAACTTTCGTGAAACTGCTGAATCTTTTTGTTTTGATTTTGTAAACAACTGCAATTTGAACTCACTTGAGAGTTAGGAGTGTTTATCTTAATTATTAGTCTCATGTGTAAAGAAAAATATAGTTTTTTTCGTATTGAAATCATATTTAATAATACCTCGTAATAAATAAAAATGTCTCAGCGACAAACAGAGAGTCATATGTTATATTACTTAACAGTAACTGCTTCTTTCACACGCAACTGTAAAACAGTTTTTCAAATAGTGGTTGCATTGAGAGGTGTTATTTATTTTCAGATCGATTTTTTGTTATCACAATCGATAAGCCAATGTCAATGTCGTCAAATCAGTAAGATTTAAAAGATAGACTTCGGTCTTAATTTTACTGTTTTGAGATTATGGAAGAATATAAATAAAAAAAAGTAGGTAATAACATCGTCTAAAACAATAATTCGATATTTAAACATATTAGATATATTAATAAATGTACTCCTTAGACCAATAATCTTAGATAAATAATAAACTAAACGCACAATCTCACTCAAAAAGTATCCGCGGCAAACGTCTGACCGTCGCGTCAGTTGGGCAGAATTTTCATTCATAATCACGTCGCTCGCTACATGTCATAATGGCATAGTAGTGTGCTCTTGATTTTGACCTCTTTCTATGACGCGTTAAGGTCAACATTAAAAAAGATATTTTACGTTTTAAATATAACAATAACTTACGTATGTGCATATAGCTAGTTTATTGTTGAACTTTAATTATATCTTTTAGTTTTAATTATTTATATTTGAGTGTTTAGGGTGTAATATATTTTAGTTAAATTTAATTGTTATTTATGTGTCTTTTAAATGTACCATGTTCTTAATAAAGATTTCCAGTCTGAGATATACTCAGACATACACATAGCACTCGTAAATAAACAATGAATCGGAACGAACTTAACGTATATAGAAAAAAGAAACCAAATACATAATAATTTTAGAATAATATTACTTTATATCACACCTCAATGATTGTAATTATCACTTACGGCCTTTGAAAAACCCCGACGTATGTCATTCAGTGGAAGAGAACGAATGAAACTGTTAAATAAATATTAGTCATTGCTAAATAAGTATGGGAATTCGGAAACCATTCGTATCTATTAGATTCATTTGTGTAAGAATTAGAGGTTGTCAGATAATCAAAATCACGGATCTTTTAAATGAATGTAATCAATGAACAATACTACTCATAGTACTTTTTAGGGTTCCGTAGCCAAATGGCAAAAACCGGAACCTTTATAAATTCGTTTTGTGTGTCTGTCTGTCCGTAGGTACGTCACACTCTTTTTTCTCCGAAACTATTAGCACTACACTGTAGGTATATGTATTCTGTGAACCGTTATATTATAAGACACAAATAGATACACACATATACAAATACGTATATCATTTTTGTGAAAGCAAGAACTTTTAGCTATGCAAGAGCGTAGTCTCCTGACACAGGCATGTTCTGCTTAAAAGGTAACTACGTCAACTTTTCTGTTATAAAAATTAACGATATAAAGATGTATTATTTATTAATAATATCCGTTTCGTCCAATCTTCTGATTTAGCAGCCAACAACCGCAACATCACTCGCTAACGTAGACGTTCCCGGGTCGTGCCTATTCGACGACCTTGATAACCCGATCCGAACTCTTCATTCGAACACGATAGTATGTTGAAGAAAGAAGAAAGGTAGCGGTAGGTACAACTTTTTAAAGAAATATTTTATGTAAATTGTGATAAAAGTTATGACACAAAGACAGATCACCGCGTCTGATTACAAAACCGGCGTAACATAAATTCAATTACGTAGCTGAGCTGGCACAGTTCTCAAGAAAATAACGAGACGATATTAAGTAACGAAATTAGTGTACATTCATTGGTGGCTCTATTATCTAAAACAATTCACGAACTAACATACATTTTAACAATTCATGAACTAACATGTATTTAGTATATTTTGTCTGTGATTTTAACCGACTTAAAAAGAAGGAAGTTTCTAATTCGACCGCATATTTTTTAGAATCCTAAAGCATAGCCTTTTATCCGGACGCCCTAAAACTCGTTGTGTATTTGAATACGAGAGGTGAAGAGTCATCAGCATTTTCCTTTGAAGTTGTGAAGTCATTTGCGACTAACAGTAGTAAAAGGTAAGCCAAAATAATTATCATATGTAACACAAACATTCGCACCGCGCCATCTTTCCTACGCCACAGCTTTTTGTTTGAATAGCGACACTATATTTGTATGTATTCATTTGAGCATACTTTTGGTGTAAACCTTTTATTAGCGTAACAATTTAAATTGTTTGTACAATATAACAATACTATGTGTATCACCGAAGGTTTGTCCGCCCATCGCGACTCGCGATGCGCACTTACGACCATCTCGCTTACCTGCAACCCATGTACTTTTTGTTTGTTCTAAAATATACCATTTACCATCGTGTTTCCGATCCTTAATTTTAACAACTTGAAACCTTACAATTGACCTATATACTCATACGTGCATTACACTGCCTCTGTGATTTGAGCGTTATGAGCATGATGATCAGGAACATGATACGAGGGGTCTGGGTGCAAATTCTACTGCACAGTGATAGTCACTTTCTGCTATTTTTTTCTGATTGATTAGGACATTGCAGGTCCTGATGTGCTTCTTACAAACTATCGCGTTTATGATAATGTAAATCTGAAGACAAATTCAACACTCGATGGTACTTAATTATTTATTTACGGGGCATACTTTTACGAAATGAAGTTACAATTCACATTATATGTATTAACAGCCATTGTTAGAATGTAGTTTGCGTATTAGGTACATGCTTCTTCACCCCCAAAGGTTGGCTACCTCCTCTACAGGCGAACAAAGTCCGCTCTGAACTCGATTAGTTTCAAAACAACGGCTTTGCATACATAACAACGCGGGTCGAAGGTCCTCATTAGCTTTGAATGGTGATGTGTGTAACCTCCTAGTGCTAATTGTCCCGTTTCCTGGTATTTATGTGGATTCATTGTGAAATTTCATAAATTTGTTACATATAAACAGCAACTAATTGCAGGACTATATGCGAAGTGAAGCTGTAAACGCCATCACCGGCCAACAGCAGTAGTCATTAGTAGTTGTAGAAAAAAAAGAAAATAAGATTGGATTTGAATCTGACGACCGATCTGGTGTAATGTTCGATCCCCGGACAGTACCAACACTTGTGTACATGCTGTTTGTATTGGTCTGGGTGTTTTCTATGTATAATATGTATGTATTAACAAAAAAAGTATATCAGTATGTTTATCCGTTGCTTAGTATCCATATTACAGTCAAGATGGCGCTAGGTGAATATCAGTGGATATTTATCATTATATATTATTATTTCACCACGAAAGCTTCAAGCAGATTTCACCACCAAAAACTACCTATCAACGTAATTTGGTGACCTATGGTTGACAGGGAGCACCCATATATAACAGAACGTGCTAATACTATGAGTAAACCTTGCTCGTGCCACTTACCTACCTACGATACTACCTACGATAAGCATAAGTTATGGAATGGAGACCGCGTCTTTGCAAGCGTAGCGCAGGATGCCCTCCGGCCACATGGACCGGCGCTTTGCGAAAGGTCGCTGGTGGAGGCTGGATGGATGAGAACCGGGATATCTATAGATTTTTTTTTATTTAACAGCCTGTGGTCCACTTCTGGAGCAAGGGCCCCTTCACTGATGGAGAAAGATTTGTCCATAATCCCCAGGCTTGGCATGTCGGTTGGAAATAACAGATAATATACCTAAAAGGTTAGGTGTAATCAGCGAGCGTTGCTTACTCGTCGTCTGAATGTTTCATCCCTAAGCCGCCTTTTCCGATAAGATTAGCTTAAACTTTTATATTTTAATATTTTGAACTTCAGGTACACCGTCAAGTAGGTATTGTGATCATGACGTTACTTAGTGTTGTGTTTACAAAAAACGTATGACGTATGTAAAGCAAAACCGGCTTCGATTGGAACTTCTAATTTCGGATTTCTCGTTTTTGCGTATTCAATATTACAAGGTGGACTTTCCGGTCAACTCAAATAAAATATAAGGTTATCAAATCAGGTGTAACCGGAAATATATATATTCATTATTTAGATGACTGTGCGTAAATGCATATATATTTTTGTTAAAAATCTAATACATAAACTTTGTACTTTCAAAATTTTATATCCCTTTCCAAGCATAGACACGAATTATGTTATATCAATAGTAAAAAATAATAACAAAGTACACTAAAAGCTTCACATTCGCATGTAATATGTATTATTTACTAGGTGGTAGACTCGGTACTGAGTCGTCTAGGTAGGTACCATCGCAACGCCAGATGTCGTGCCGTGAAACAGGAGTGTTATGCACTTTTCTGTTTCGAGATGAGGTCACTGTAGCCAGTGAAATTACCGAATATAAGAGACTTAACATCTGTTGTCTCGGGTGACGGGCGCAGTGCGGTGATGGAGGACAATAACTGTCTTTCAGTTGTTGGTCTTCTTCAAAGCCGCTCTGTTATGGTTAGGCGTATCACCATCAGGTGAGCGTCTTCGTTCTGATTGTTAGCGATTTTTTTAAAGAATCTCGAAGTAACTGTCACTTTATACTATTACTTATAAGGGCCAAAAATTAAACAAAATTAAAAATAAAAGTTAAAGGGAAGATAAAGTCCATTATTTATAACAAATGTATGAAGATGGCCAATCTAATAAAAATTACAATGATTATCAAATTTTAATTAAATAAAGTATACATTTAGTGTCAATTTAAATAATTTCCGCAATCATAATGACTTAATAAATTATGAAATATTGTTAATATCACAAATGTGCATTCGGACTCTGCATGATCTCAATAATATTGTTTCTGATAAAAACAAAGGAAAATATTTGAAACTTTACTTATTGTGTTGGATACCTTATAAACACAAAAAGGTCGGCCACTCTATAGCAATGCACATAAATTTAAGGTTGATCGACCCGCTAAAGCGGTAAACATACATTGGGTTGATAATTAATTGTATACCTACATAATAATAAAATATTCAATTAGATACCTATAGATCTTATAGGTATTATTCGTGTCAAAATTGATGATAGGCAGGAATTTTTGCTTCTTCTTCAACTTCAACAGTTCCAGATATACTTTTCGCAGAATCTGACCGCAACTAAAGCGCTATCTGACGCTACTTTCAAGTCCTGCATTATGCACGCTAATGGACACAGGGGATACGAAAGCAGGTCCATGGTTTGTAGTGAAACTCCGCAATCGCAATGAACTTTTGACTGCTCAACGAAACCCCTTTACCATATTTTCCGTGCAGCAGCCAACCTGGGATCGCAAGCGGTTGAGTGATTTACAAGTTTGCCACGCTAAAGTGTGACCATTGGGCAGTTTGGATTTTTGTTAAGACTAAAAGACGAATAAAATTATAACCAGATTTGTTGCCAATATGATAGTCACAATTTAAACCCCCTCAAAGTAGTCTTGCGTATGTGGGTTATTCTCGGCTCTGTTGAAAGATGCGAGCCTAATCTCTTAGTATTTGCTGTTTCCATGCAAAAAATTGAAGATTTCTGAAACATTTGTTACCAGCGAACCTCAGTTCGTATTGCCCGGTTGAAAAATCAAAGATTCTTATGTTTATAATAAATAGATAAAGAGATTTCAAGTCTGCGCAATTGAACATAGAATATGATTGAATTTGATATTATAAAATGTTCAACAAATTGCTTTTCTAATTCAGTATAAATATATTATGTCTACTACAACATTAATATGTATGTATTTTATGTAATACATATGTTATGTTATTTTTGCTTTTGCATACCCTGTATTTTTCCCCTCAATGAAGGTTCTCTAGAAGAGGTTGCTTTAAAGTGATAAATTGGACTAGTCTTTGTCTTTGGTTCGGTTTATTTTATGTGTAACAAATATTATCACTATTATTCTTTGACAAAAAGATAAAAAAACTGATCTCAAGAAAAAATCCTAAATTCATAAACAAAACATCATGCATCGTGCCAGCTGTTCGGCTTTCTATTACGTGAACACGTTTGCGCTTATTCTTGTCACCTACTGACCTACTCTTCTGTCTTTATTATATTGGGCGCTGTATTTGGCATCGCGATCGCTTAATAAATAAAATTTGTACGTAAAACATTTCATAAAAATCAAATCGAAAAAAATGTATACCCAACACGAGGGATGTTTACCCACATGTCGTTCAGTATTGCACACTTTTTAAGGCACCAAGTAAATCTACGGCCAAACAGACAAGGACCAATTATCTGAATATTGCCGAAGGAACGAATTAAAATCAGGCTTATGGTCAATAGTGATAAAGCGCAAAGTGGTGCACTTTACCAAAAAAACACTTGGGCGACTAACATGCGATGCGGCGCACGCAAACATGCCACGGCGAACGACCAATACTGGCACAGGGAGGAGACGCATGATGCGCCGTGGGAAAAGTATATAATATATACTTATCATGTCATCTAAGTATAGCAAATCATTTTCAGAGCATCGAAGAACTTTTTTCTGTGTAGTTACAATGGTGAGCTTTATTGTGAACTACTGTACAAAGCTCTTTAAAAGTACAGTTTTTATTAAAGGGGGGATACCGCAATCTCTTAAAACAGTATTGTTATAATGATACGTCAGCATTTTTGTGCCAGAAAAGGCGAAGTAATATTAGTTTAACACTGTTTTAAGAGATGGCGGTAACCCCTCTGGTTGAAATAACTGCCGGAGTGTTCCGAGAAGTATCTATTGGAAATTGTCGTCAAGCTTAAATAATTAATTTATTTAATAAATATCCAGTGAAATACACAGCGCAATCTAGCCCGAAGAAATAATAGGTGTATATTTATTTGGGATGCAGCTTACTTACGTACTCCATTTTAATACAAGGTCTGGCAACGTTATACGCGAACACTTAATAAAATTAACGAAAAATATGCACGCGCACTTCACAACTACTTATATACCGAATATTTACGTATGCTACTGCCTTGGCCGCTTTATTTACATTTTATTGTACCATTAGCACTGCATTGTGTTATTGAAAGCTTTTAATTATTTCGTTATTTTTATTACAGCGACCGCGAATATTTTGGAATAGACGTAAATTTGCAGGCCATTTCGTAATAGCATTTCTAGGAATAGTTCTATCTATTTGAGTTTCATAGTGCGTACGCAAAGCATCACACGCCTTTAGCACATGTTTACACATACCACACACTCACTCATTGAGTAGAATGAGAGGACAACCCCACGTGATACATGCGTTCCCGAAATAGAATGTGGCGTGATTGGGCGTTACCCTGTATATATCAGCGCTCTTAGAAGCTATTTTACTATTTGGAAACTGGAAATGTCGGGGGTGTAACTCAGTGGTAGAGTGTCTGCTTCGCATGCTGAAAGTCCTGGGTTCAAATCCCAGCTCCTCCACAAATTTCTTTTGTCAACTAAATTAATTACATTGATTTTCAAATACACTACATATATACAGCGTCATAAAAAAGCCTTCCATTTGTATTTAAAATATATTGATAATAAAGTTAACATTATTATTAAGTTCAATCTTTTCCAAAGTTTACTTCAGAGATAACAATGCATAATGTCACGTTACAAACTAACGTAACGCTAAATTATATAATAACATAATAATAAATAAAGGCAGGTGCCAAATAAAATATTTATAAAATATAGTAAGCCAACAGCGCCATCTATGTGTTATCCTCAATACTAAATATTTCATTATTAGTTGAATGCATATACATATAAAATGTTACTTTTAGTGAATGTGGTTTGAGGTTTATGCAAAGCCTTTTTGAAATACAAAATATTTTATTGTAATTAACTTTGTGGGAATTATTTTTACTGAATGAGCTTTGCAGAATATTAATTTTGGCTTTTAAACTATAGATCTACTTTACATCGTACATACCAGATTTATGCTAATGTTAACCCTTTATAGTGTTTTATAATATCCTAGATAAAAATACGTTATAATTAGAAAAAAAGAAATATCCTGCTTAAATCGTTTTCTTCCATACCTAATGTATTTAAAAAGCTACAGCTAGTGGCGCCATCTAATGAGTAATATTAGAACTACCAAGAGCGATAAAGGTATGGTAAATATAAGCGCGGCGATAAATTTATTTGTAATTAATCAAGTAAACCCTATTTTCATTAAAAGATGAATTTGTTATTTAGTTTTGGGAACAACATGTAACACACAGGTGGATAAAATATAAAATATTCTACTGAAATTATATATTGGAAGTTGTACCTACAAAAATCTAACCGAGATAAGAAAATTAGTCATAAAAAGCTCATAAGTAGTAACTAAAAGTTTCGGTTTGTTCTAAATATTAAAATTGTAAATCAAACAATCTTGGATACCCCACTGATAATGTTAGTCGTCTCGCAAATATTTGTCTTATTATAATTCCAATAGCGTTGGTGAAATAAAACTCATTTATCCGTATAATATTTTAATGAAAATTCAACTAAACGTATAAATCTTATTTATACTTACATTAAACAATAAATTGGTTAAATATTTACATTATCAGCTGGGGACGTGAGAACTGCGTCCCCAAAATTGCACTAACAAAATATTGGACCGCTAGGGCCCTTGGCCCTCGGTGCTCGGCCACTTATTAAGTACCTTGTAAAACAATTTGCCAACCCTTACGAAGGGAAACAGACCCAAAAGGGTTTTGTGATTAAATTTGCTTAAACAAAGTGTCGGCGTTATGAAAATAAATTCGATTGGCAGGGCGTAAAATAATTAGGTACATTTTTAGTTCATCTCATTGATTTTGAAGATACTTATTATATACTATATTACATAAACACCATATAACATTTAACCTGAAGTAGCGCGCGTCAGTATTTCCAAAATATGAGATGAATATTGACTTATGTTTCTAGATTTGTTAAATAATTACAAAATATATTTTTTAAACGTCAGTTTAAAACTCAAAATATTAAACTTAAATTTTGTCAAAGATGTGAATCAAATTATCAAATCTTTTAACTCTGACATTTTATCAAGTTTACAAGGTACCGACATAAAAATGCATTGTTGTAATTTTTTCATTATGGGTCCATATTTAATACGAGTTCTATTGCTGTATCGCTTAGTTTTTATTTACATTTTAACCAAAAACCCAGTCTTAATAAAAAATATTCGTTCATTAATAAGTTCAAAATAATATTTCTTAAAAACCACGTTACCTTAAAGGATCAAAAATACAATAAAAAGTGGCCAAGCACCGCAGGCATATAATAACGAGTAATACAATTGTATACGCAGTCTTGGCTCGCCTCACATCAGCTAGAGACCGCTTTCTACTACTAATTTACTGTTACATTACGACCGCGCAATAGATCTTTACTTACAATTTCATACATTATTGCACACGAATAGAGATCATTACGAAATGACTGCGAGTATAATTTTGCCACAATAAACAGAGGATAAGATAGAGTAAGATTGAGTGTACATGTAGTCACGATTTGATAGTGGACAAAACTCTAATGGTCCTGGATATTAGATAAATTGGAGAAAAATATTTTAAACACTCTTACTCATCTAAATATACATCATACTTTATTGTCAATTTTGATATTTCTTATTACAAAAAACAGTAAATTTCCAATTGGTAATGAACAAATAACCATCGTAGCATATTGTTGTAAATAGACAAAAAAAAATGTATTATATAAAATCTCTAAGCAATTCGTTTAAAAGTATGTTTCCGTCGCCATAGGATCGTGTTCAGAACCTTTATTTTATTTAAAATCAAGCAGACCACTCAACCGGTGATAAATAAAAAAGTCGTAAAAGTAAATAAAAAAAAATAAAAAAATAAAAACTTAATATCCCGAAAAAGAGACCACAGTTACTAATTTGTGACGTAATAACATCATGTCACAGTATCTAGTAATTTTCACTGCATGTCACCCTCCGTGATTGAGGTTCCTACACAGACGGCTTTAAATAAAGTTCACCACAACCAAAGTTTATCTGTTTTGTAAGTTTACAATCATTCCTAAATTTTGACAGATATAAAGACATGTCATTATGTAGTATGAAGACTAATGTAAGTACCTCGAGGCGAATTAATTTTGCTCAAAGTCTAAAACGCAGTCATTCCGTATTGAAACCATTTGTTGATCAATCACGCGGTCACCCATTAGGTACTCTACTGGATACACACTACGACCAACATATAACCTGTATGACTGTGGCTTATCATGTTTGCGGCAACCGGGAAATGCAATAAGATAACATTTAACTTTGATGTATCAGTAAAATTTCCGTTACTTTTATTTGCAAATAGGTTGTATGTTACATGTTAATAAACTTAACCTACACTAGCTAACATAAGTTAGACATTTAAAAAGAAAATAATACATAACAAAAGTGTTTTTGTAAAAAAATAAATTTATTGTATGTAAATGGTTTGTTATGCAAACTTTGCGTGATCACGTTTCCGAAATGTATATTATGTTTTATGTATATTTGTATAAATACAAATGTCTCTCTGTTTTTTTGGTTTATGTGTTAGGTATAAAGCTGCCCTTGAACATCTCTAGTTTTGGTTGTGAGAAAGTACACAGATTATTTTACTTTATGAAAATAAATAAATAACCTACAAAAATAAAAAAGGCTTAAAATTGTCTTTGAATACAGTTGCATAAACAATTGTTTTAAGGTTTTTATAATGCTATTTATATTCAACTGTGACGTATTAAGACACAATAGGAAATATGCAGGCGAAGATTTTATTTAATTTTTTCACAAATTCAAACATGATTATTGATGATTACATACACATAGTGTAATAATCACAACCTGAGCCGGTCGAACCCAGTTTTGTCTGACAGTGTCAGTTAAGTCAGACTCACATCTTGTGAAATAAGGTATCATTAACTTTTGCAAATCAAAAGTGTACTGACTGTACGACTTACTTTAGCGTTAAAAACATTTAGATTGTTTTTGTTATTTTCCCAGGTTACCGCCACACGGAGCCCCGCTACTAACTACAATAATAAACTGGCTACAAGTATTAATGGAAGATGTAAACGCGGCCTCGCCTATAATAACAACTAAACTACTACTACGGGACCAGGGATAGCTACTGGAGGGACTACACTGAGAGGAACTACAGGCCGTTGCACCCGCAGGAGTTTCCGACATTTATGATCATCTCAATCAAAATTATGACGATTAACTAATTTAATTTCAATCTTAATAACAATAACAATGTATAATAAATAACAATATTAAGTGGATACACTTACAATAAAAAAGATTGAAATACAATAACAAAATATGGCGTCGTTTCGTAATGGATTTTTATTAAGGTTTTTTATGAGTTAACTTATTGCTATATAAATATAGGTATAAAAAAGTATATGCAAAAACCTAACAATCCTGTGTGTATGTTATATAATTTGTATGTTCTTATAAAGTTAAATTGGAAAAAGTCATAAAAAACATCAAACCTCATAATAAGGATTGACGTACTCCATCCAGGTATTTTGCAGTTTTAAGAATTGTTTTTTAAAATGTCGTCATCGTCGTAGCAGACGAACAGCGCAGTAAACAGCAAAGGAATGCAGTTTAGTAACTGTTCTCTTTTTTTATTAAACATTCAAAACCAATATTTTTATATCATAAAATAACCATTTTAATTTTCTTTGTTTGTTATTAAGTACTTACGTGCAAATAAATTCTAGAATACAATTATGGTAACAGTGAATTTACGTAATAAGATCCATATCGGTCAGTTATTAGTTGTAATAATGACGTTCATTATTAATTTACGTCATGTTATTGCGTAGTATAACAACTTAATTGGAAAAATGTAATGCATCCGTTACTATATCGAAGGATACCTTAATTGACTCTAGATTTTAACTCTCCAGATTGCCGTTAAACTAATATTTTAAAAGTATCATAAATTAACTTTAATCTCTAAATTGATCATGTTATTTCCAATGTCTTCTTTCAACAAATAAATATATGGAATAATATGTGTATAATACAATGTTGTAGAAAATTTAATGTAGGTACTAGGAGCCGTCTATTATATAATAATAATGATTTGTAAAAAAACATGACTTTGGTATACTGACTGACGACTTACATATTTTCTATTTATTTTTTACTCGTAGTGAAGATTTTAATATTATAATAAAAAATCATTGAGATAAATATATTATATCAATGAAAAAAATATTCAGTTCAGGTTTGAATTAGACTATCTTATATTGTTCAAAAAAATGGTTCAAAACAACACACACATAGTCATAAAATACTGCAAAATTTGCTTTGTCGATCCAAATTATATCCTGCTGGTACCTAGTACCATATTCAAAGATCCCCCTTTTATAACACCATATAACACCATGGGCATGAACACCTGTATAGACTTAAATCATTGCTAAGTCACATAGTGTATGAGATAGCGAAAACATTTATAAATAACCATATAGAAAGACAAAACGATGGAAGGATAACGTTACAAGACACGATTACAATATTTCAATCGGCTAAGTGTTATGGTGGAGTAAGGTATTATTATCTCTTGTTCAGTTTATTCAGACAGCTTTCCGATAACCGTAACCAATATCCACATAACTCACTTAATGGTATGGTTCATAGGGAGAACGTTTCTCTCTCACACTCTTCAACCTATCACAGTCCACTGCTGGACATACGTCTACCCCATTTTTCGCCAGATATTCCGGGAGAACAATGATATTCTGTATATATAAAGGTAGATACGCCATCCGTGCCTCAAAAACGAACTGCCGAAGAGAGTACACTTTGTACTCCTTTGTTTAGGTGAATGTACGCTCATTCGAAATTTGTGTATGTGTACCTACTGTCACTGCATTTGGAACATTTTTTTCGATTGTTTTATGAGCATATCACGAATCTATACTTTTTTACATCATTGCGGGAGAACGTTTGCTTGAGCTAAATACTAAAATAATTTCGAAATGGTATCGCAGTGTATCATCCTCCATTTGGCTAATATGTCCAAAACTACGGTATTTCATAAAATACTTGAAGACATTGTGGTACTATGACAAATGTAATCAATAACATCGATTCCTACAAATACCTATAAAATTTGATGACATGACTTATTTGTCAGTTGGCACCTAAGCACCTCAGAAGTGCCAACTAAAAGAACAGAATCCATACATAGTATAGATTCAATGTAATCAAAAGCAGCAAGTGTAACGGCCATCAACTAAAGGTAAGGAAAGGTGTAACTAAGGTATCAGGGACGGGAGCAGAACTCGACTATAGGGAGTCGAGACGCGTGCGCTGCACCGCCAACAACGCTGACTGCTGTTGCAGACTCTTGCGAAGACCTTCCAGCGTTTGCAGCACCTGTAGATAAAAAGTGCTTTCAAGATTTGACCATAGTACACAACTTGTAATCATAGACTGTTAAGTCACAAAATTAATAATCTTATGGTAACCAATAATATGCTAAGGGGTGGCGATGTGTATCTACACAGTTGAACATATACATGGTTTCCAACAGATGAATAGCACCTATATATAACACATTTTCAAAACTTTGGAGAGACCTTAAGCATATTATAATTTAAAACCATCAAGTGGTCACGACGGTCAAGACGCTCAACTGATGGTATGTGATGCGCCTGACCATGATAGAGCGCCTTAATGGAGACCAACAGCTGATATACGGTTATTTTTCTCCATTAATGTTTCTTTGCGCCCGACAACAGATGTTAGGTCCCTTATACCACAGATTAAATAATAGATACCTTATACCCAGTAATTTAACTAGCTACAGTGCCCTCATCTGGAAACACAGAAGTGCAAACACTCCTATTTCACGGGACGATATCTAGCACTGTAGTGAATATTGTAGTATGTTTAGGGTTATGTAAGACTCACTTCACCTAACTCAAAGTGAGTTTTATTAGAATAACAAGGTAACATATACGTATAATGACGACCCATTTGGTGTTGCGGTTGAGTGGTCGGCTGCAACACCAAGGGTTCCGGGTTCGATCCCCGGGCAGTACAAACATTTGTGTGCATGAACATGTCTGTTTGTAATGGTCTGGGTGTTTTCTATGTATGATATGTATGTATTTACGAAAAAAAATGTATTTAAGTATATTTATCCGTTGTTTAGTACCCATAATACAAGCTTCACGCTTAACTTGGGGCTAGATGGCGCTGTGTAAATGTCAGTGGTATATTTATTTATTTATATATAACGTATACAACAACAAGACCCGAGTTTGTTTATTATAAACATCATGCAAATAAAGATAAGGTGATCTTAATTGGTTCAAATTCTAATTACATCACTTAAGTCGAATAGACGACCCTAGTTAACACATTTTTAATTGTTTAACACATTTGATTCTAATGTCTATTTATGATTGACGTAGAACATAGATAAATGACGTGCACATTTATCTGGAATAAGTATTAGTAGGGATATTCTATTTGAAGCATCTCCACGCTAAAAGAAAAAGAAAGAATACCATGATAGGACTTTAGCACCTACCCTTAGTGGACCTGGCGAAGGTGCTGAGTCGTTCATGTTCGCTGATCCGTGAATCCGCAGACTGTCCTTATCCTTACCTCATTTCTAGCTTGAGATTTCCTCTTAGCAAGTTCTGAGTGCTGTCAATCTTTGAGCATTTACAGGTCTACTTGATAATTTCTTCTTAGTGAAGAATTTGACTAAACTTGTCTACTTCTGACTTTACTTAAAGCTTAAAGAACTGTAGTAGATATCTATCCTCACCTCATCTCTAATAAAAGCCTTCCTTCTTTCTTCCTCTTTGAGTGCCGGTAGACATTTAACATTGAAAATTCTTCATACTGAAGAATTTGGCTAAACCTATCTGCATTTGAAGTTAGTCCAAATTCAAAGAGCTATAAACGCTGTGCCTCACCTCATCTCGAGCATATGCCTTCCTCTTTGGAGGCTCTGAGTGCGGTCGGTCGCTTGGCACGGGTTTCTCTGGTGGCGGTGCTGCCAACGGTGACCGTCTAGGAGCTGGTGACAGTCGCCTCGGCTCCGGCGAGTTGGCGCGCATGAAGTTAGTCAGGTGTGTGCGCTCCGGACTACGGCGAGGCGCCTCCACCTTTGGGGTCAGGGTAGGAGGCATGCTAACATATGTTTTGACTTGCAGGTACAGAATTTATTTACTAACAATGGCATTTGTAAAGGAATAACTTGGATAGGAAGAAATTAATAAGGAATAATTGATTTTAGACCAAACTGGCAGAAAATCATGGACTCGAGACTTCGGAAGCACGTAAAGCCGTTATAAATAACTTAAGATAGTTATCGTCAGCAACAATCCGCGTCAAACGTGTAGGGTAGGGCATAACCCATAGGCAAGCCGTGTTAGAAGACCTATATTTACAGTAGGAAGCTTAAGGCTTGTTGATGAACCGAAAAGTTGAAGGGGAAGTATGGATGGGATTCCTTATCACCAGTAACCATTTCTTATAAAATGGAGTTTGATCGCAAACTTTGAACGAATTTTATACCTAAAATAATACATACATCAGTTAACTCTCAGGAGTTTACTTTTTGATTGCAACTGATGATCTTCGAAGGAAAGGGATGAATACTAAGTAAATAAGCCAAGTTACTGCTTCAGGAAACATATCACTAGAAATTTTTAATATAAAAATAAAGTACATGCACAAGGTAGCAAAATAATTATATTTTCGTATAAATAACATTATAATTAACGTATATAATATATCATTACAAAAAATCTAGCTGAACGACAGATAAACTAAGTTGGAATTTTACATTGACAAAAACAAATAATCATGGTAACAACAATCACCTCGGTTGCCCTCAGTTCCCTGACGCGAGGGTTGTGCGGCGGCTCCAACGGTGCCCTGGACACAGTCACCAACAGTTTCTCAGCTTCCCTGATGAGCTCGCGGTATTTCCTTTCGGCTTCTCTGTCAGCTTCCATGAGAGGATCTCTCTTCTGAATGGGGGGCGCGGAGGGAGCGTGGTTGCGGCGGCGTACTCTTGGTGGTGTGCAGCCTGGCGAATAAATTAAGTGAATAAGAATCTTTGGCACGTTCTCAGAAATGAGCACCATTAAAATTCCCAAAAGGAAGACCACTAAGTACCAATTTCATTATTTTCAACATTGGAGTGTTTCGGACCTTTACTAGTTCAGTGCGTGTTAAGCCAGAGCCTCGTTCGCTATTCTGCAGGCAGTAATACGTGCAGATGAGGTCCGAAAGATGTATTTGAGCCCAAACATTCCGAATGTGACTCCGCTACGACCTTTAACATGGTAAAAGGAAATATACAGGGAAGGGGTGTTTTAGCCTTCGGTAACCTTACAAACTCATTATCACCCCGGTTTTCTGCCAGATTGTGGCATTACTTTAATCGAGGTGGTCAATTCATGAAGAAGCATTCACACCCAAAGTTTTGCGATGCAATATGTCATTCGTTACCTATTCGATGAAACATCTCGATGGTTCGTACCTGCGGAACGAGGTGGTCTTCTCGGCGGTCGTCGTCGCCTGGCTCTCCGTCTTCCAGGAGAAGCAGTCTCATCGGGCTCATCCTCGTCACCACCATCAAGACCTGTATCTCCATCCGAGTCTATATCGGCGTCAGATAGTATTGCCGTCTCCCTCCCTCGCGGTCGTAGTCCTCGACACTCCTCATCACTTGATGCCCCCCCTCGGTAGTAAGGCGAGCGATGAGGTTCGGGGGATATATGCGGTGAGGTGCGGTGAGAGGTGCGGCGAGAGGTGTGGTGACAGGTGCGGTGATAGGTGAGGTGACAGATGAGGTGATCTAGAAAGAAAAGAAAGCAATTATAAGTATCAAAATTCTTATCATTTTGTAATATTTCCGCTACTTTTTCTTATTAGTTCTGGTTATTATATAATGTAATTATAGGCAGAATAAATTAAGTAATTATTTGGAGACTAAACAACCTCATTTTTACCGACTTTTCTAGGGACATTACCTTTTACATATACTATTAGGAAAGTAGCAACAGTTAAACGTAACAGGAAAGTCAATGAAGCTATTTCAAACCACTTCACGTTCAAGATATTATCAAAACTAGAGTGAGATGGACGCACCATGGCAATGTCCTGAACGGAAGGAGGTCATTGTTGTCTTAATGTTTTTTTATGTTTGCATCAATATTAGCAACTACAGAGCCATTTCTATTCTTAGATAGTAACCAGAGCCAACAACCTAGCGTGACTTCAAAAAACGAAGGAATTAGAGATATTTTTTGGTCAGCAATCCAAAAATCGCTCATAGTTGCTTAAATATAGCGTCTAATCTACAAGAATCAGGGCCGTCTCTAGCTCATGTGGCGCCCGTGTGCAAACGTTACCCCAGCACCCCTAGCAACTCCAGCAAGCGCCCGGTCCTCGGAGGGACTCATAATACGAGCTGCACTAGGCGCCCGTGTGCAAACCACATCCTGCACCTAGGGGAAAGACGCCCCTGACAAGAATGTTTACAAAAGTAAAGAACTTGAACCCATATGTTTTACCCACTTGTGATTGATAATACGGTGCTTTGACCTGATACAAAACTGTAGCAGTTTCGTAAGGCTTCCGAGTGGGAGTAACCCGATTATAAAAAATAAGCAAGGCCTCCACATTGTTCCACTTACGCAACCTAGTAACCCATTCATAGAATGTTTTAATGAATAAAGTATACTATGAAAATAATTCTAAAAATATCTGCAATTTATATTACTACATCCAATATGTATAAATAAGTTGTATGGTTTCACCAAATTTATTAACATAATTTTTGTGTTTGTTTTTCTGTAACCTTCTATTTATGCTTTTAGCGCAGTTATTTCTCTATTCTGCAGGAACTCGAAAGATTGCCATCTTTTTCCATTAAAGAAAGTTCATAAAACCAAAATTCTTACTCGTTACTCCAAAAAAGGGCTTCGAGTTTAGTTAGTTAATTACTTTACGAAACTGTGACCAAAGATTTTAAGTGAAAGTATCGTGTAATGACACTGTGCCAAAATCATAACTATAGTAATAGATAATATTACTTATCTTCGTGGAAGATAAACCTGTGGTAAGATTCTTTCTGGTTCGTTTTGGAATACATTATGCAACTATAACGTTCCACCGTAACACACTACGCGCAAATAATGCGACTTGGTAAGTTTCAACAACTACCACCCAATAGGGCATCCTCATAGGGCTCGTGTATCCAGGCTACATAATAATGTAGCCTGGATACACGAGCTATCGCGCTTTCCGAAACACAGAGGGACTCTTGAAAAAAGGTTTTCGGTCACCCGCCCGATGATCGTCTTCTGCCATCTATGTCAAATTTAAGGTAACATAGGTACCTTTTTAAACATTTTTGTCAAGACATACATATTTTACATAGAAATACTCATATCAATACGAACAGACAGAATAAACATTGTATGCACCGACGTGGTACACAAATCACTTTCCATCAGGTGACTCTCTTGATTGTTTGCTCTAAAATATAAAAAATAATGTTTCTATTGCTCGGCATCGAACCTATCACACCACGTGGTCAAATATGTGCTTACCTTGGCCCGTATTTCGCTGGGTACGAGTCCAAAGAATACGGAGCATGTTGCAGTTGTGGAGGTTGCACTTGCGGGCACTGCAGCGACTGCTGGTGCAGTAGGTGTGGCTGCCTCCGTCGATTTGGTGACGTGGTCCCCAGCCATGGGTTGGTTCTGATTCGACATCGCGGCCGGGGCGAGGGGGTCGCACATACTACTGGCTCGGGAGCGACGCGCCGGGAGCTCCCGTTGGAGCGACGCTGGAATTATACAAAGTAAACTGAATCTTTTTTCAACCTGGTGGTTTTTTATGTTAAGTGTACAGGACGTTTAAAACGCTCACCGGAGGGTTAGTGATACGCCTGACCATGACAGAACGACATTGAAGGAGATCAACAACTAATAGGAAGTTAATCTTCTCCGTCAATGCCGCACTGCTCCCGACACCAGACATCAGATGTTAGGTCTTTTATACTAGCTAGGTCTTTTTTACTACCCGGTAATATTACTAGCTGCAGTGCCCTCATCCCGAAACACAGAAGTGCAAAATACTCCTGTTACACGGGACGATATCTGACACTGCGGTGATACCTATCTAGACGACTCAGTACCGAGTCTACCACCTAAGCCACTGCTGGACATAAGTCTCCCCCATTTTATGCCTGATATCCCACTGATTGCTAAACTGAATAAAAACTCCTAATTCGTCAGATTAATCTTGTCTGTGTGTATAATTTATTAAATAAAAAGTAATGTTATACCCTAAGACAATTTTGGGGCTGAGAGCCATCTATACTCGCCTTGTCCGGTGAAGGTTTACAGGTGTGAGGGTTATCGCAGCCAAGAGCGAAAAGTCAATCCGAACAAACCATAGACAGGAATACAGCGCCATCTTGTACAAATCCCCAAATCTAAGACACTACTTGAATAATTATGAATCCTTATTTGTACCAGCAGCCTAGTTGTCTGAGCGTCGATTTCAAATCGGTTGATCTTGGGTTCGAATGTCAGGGTTAGCTGTAGTGTTGTTCTACTTTGGGATATCACTAGTGTCTTATTTGCCAGTAGATTATCTACTGTCAAGTTAACTTGTCTTTGATATTTGAACACTTTTATGCATGAGTTAAATTTATTCGTTTAAACTCTTCTGTAAGTAGTATTTAAAGTACCTAGTGTTATTAAAAAGTCGAATTTCGAGTATAGCATATATGAATATATATTTTATTAGTTACCTATGCAAATAGTTATTGCTAATAAAATGTATCCAAGGTCACCTACATAGAATTCGTAATAATAATACGCTGTTTACGAAAACCCACCAACAGATGGCGTTGGGTGTACATTAGAACGCGCTATCTTAAATGCGTACTGAATCGGCTAGCCGGGCGAGTGAACGCCGTCCACACTTCCTTGTCTCGGGGAGCATAGTGCGCAGTGATCGTAAAGTGAGAGCACTGATGCTGACACCCGCAAGTTATCTTGTATAACTCCCGCGCCCGGCTGCCGTCAGGGAGTCCGAGCGCAATTTTTGAACGGCCTTCTTACTTTACAGAGGGCTGTTTAACATTATTTTAAATTAAACTTAAGAAATAAAACCAGTTACAAGAAATATTCCTCTAATGCTAGGCCTCTAGTAAAAAAAAATTCAAGTTAGCTCGATCGATAGTCCATTATCGACAGTTAGGAAAACTGTCGATAGATAACTATCGATACTATTGACATTATCGATGGTATAGATGATTTGCTAGGTCAAGTATGAATGAAATTCCTCCCTTTCCCTTGTTTAAATATAGATTAGGTACTGCAAACTTCAATGCGGACTCCTTCATAAAATTCGAAGTTATGGTTTCACTGTTCTTTTTTGCCTACACACGTACTCAAGGAATTAATCGAAATAAACAATGCCCAAAGAGATGGACCAATTATCTGGTTAAGGTAACAGGTAGCCGATAGATCTTGACTGCTAGAAATCGATCCGCGTGGAAGACATTAGGAAAAGATTTTGAATAGCGGTGGATACTAGAAAAAGATAATGTGTATTTACCTTCCAATCTCGTAACTTGGTACAATTATATACGTATGAGTATCCATACTCATATTATAAATGCGAAAGAACTCTACCTGTTTGTTACGCTTTCACGCCCAAACGGCTGATTAGATTTCGGCGAAATTGGTATGGTGAGAGATGATTGCTTGAGATGAAGATAGGGTACTTTTTGTCTAATTCTAGCCCCCCACTTCCTGAAAATGGGGAGTGGAAGTTGTTATGTCAATAAGAAAAATCTTTAATCATTTCTTTTTTTTGGAAATTGGCTCCCAAAACCATAAAAGAAGGAGAGAAATTTTATATAGGATTATTTGCAGTTTTCAAGGCAGGAAGCCAAAATCCATGGTAAGAGATCTACAGTAGCGTAATAATAATATTATGTTTTGTTACCTAGGGAAGAAGAACCGTGCTACCCGAAGCGAGCGAAACCGCGGGCGAAAGGTAGTAACATATGAAAGACAATGATGAATATACAAATTATACACGCCATTTTTGCTGAACGCACTGCAGCGTTCCCAATCAGACAATCGTGTATCCCTCTGTGAATTTTAAACGGAATAATTGTTCGTTAGAGAGCAATTCTCCCACAAAGGGTACGTGGAAACGATATTGTACACGATCGCAATAGGCGTTCCAAAACTGACACGGGCAGACAACACAAGCCGTCCTAATTGGGATGCCTTTTTTACCTCATATTATTATTTTTCCACCCGACACGTGTAACAATAGCATGACTATAGAGTATAGGTGACCCAAGATTTGAACATTGGATAAAAAGGAATGTAGAAATGGCACCCGCTATCGCATAAGCCTATCATCAAAGATAAAGTTCTTTGCAAGTTAATAAACATTATAGGTTATTAAATCAGTTTCCATATGATTTATATTACCTTATTCAAGATTCTGGCTTCTTTATTAAAAGAACAATGACAATTTCGAAAAATATAAGTTGAGCTTATCGCTTTATATTCCTTAAATGACTCCTGCCATGGAGTGCACATGCCTTAATGTCGTTTTCACTGCTGGAAAGTATTATTCTTTATTTATTATTTAAAACACCTATTTTATATCAATCTAGAATTATAGTAATCCCGTAACGAGGTGTTACCACAAAATAATACAAATATGAAGATATACATTACATGCNAAATATAGATTACGTGCTGCAAACTTCAATGCGGACTACTTCATAAAATTCGAAGTTATCGTATCACTGTTCTTTTTTGCCTACACACGCACTCAAATAAATTAATCACAATAAACGATGCCCAAAGAGATGGACCAATTATCTGGTTAAGGTAACGGGTAGCCGATAGATGTTGACTGCTAGAAATCGATCCGCGTGGAAGTCATTAGGAAAAGCTTTCAAATAGCAGTCGATACTAGAATGATAATGTGTATTTACCTTTCAATCTAGTAATTTGGTATATTTATATACGTACGAGTATCCATACTATATATTATAAATGCAAAATTAACTCTATCTGTTTGTTTGGCTTTCACGCCAAAACGGCTGAATAGATTTCGGTGAAATTGGCATTGGGAGAGATGGTAGCTCGAGATGGAGATACTTTTTGTCTTATTCTAGCCCCCCACTTCCTGAAAATGGGGAGTGGAAGTTGTTATGTCAATAAGAAAAAAAATTTAATCATTTTTTTTTTCGGAAATTGGCTCCCAAAGCCATAAAAGAAGGAGAGAAATTTTATATGGGATTGTTTGCAGTTTTCAAGGCAGGAAGCCAAAATCCATGGTAAGATCTACAGTAGCGTAATAATAATATTCTGTTTTGTTACCTAGGAAAGAAGAACCGTGCTACCCCGAATTTAAAGCGAGCGACATATGAAAGATACAATGATGAATATACAAATTATACACCCGCCATTTTGCTGAACGCACTGCAGCGTTCTCAATCAGACAATCGTGTATCCCTATGTGAATTTTAAACGGAATAATTGTTCGTTAGAGAGCAAATTTTCCCACAAAGGGTACGTGGAAACGATATTGTACACGGTCGCAATAGGGTGTTCCAAAAAGCTGACACGGGCAGACAACACAAGCCGTCCTAATTGGGATGCCTTTTTTACCTCATATTATTATTTTTCCACCCGACACGTGTAACAATAGCATGACTATAGAGTATAGGTGACCCAAGATTTGAACATTGGTACATATCTTGTTTAATATATATACAGAAATATTTTTATTTTATATATAATTTAATAAATTTTTGCTTTTGTATAGCATAAGGAATAATAGCATAAAAAGGAATGTAGAGATGGCACCCGCTATCGCATAAGCCTATCACCAAAGATAAAGTTCTTTGCAAGTTAATAAACATTATAGGTTATTAAATCAGTTTCCATATGATTTATATTACCTTATTCAAGATTCTGGCTTCTTTATTAAAAGAACAATGACAATTTCGAAAAATATAAGTTGAGCTTATCGCTTTATATTCCTTAAATGACTCCTGCCATGGAGTGCACATGCCTCAATGTCGTTTTCACTGCTGGAAATTATTATTCTTTATTTATTATATAAAACACCTATTTTATATCAATCTAGAATTATAGTAATCCCGTAACGAGGTGTTACCACAAAATAATACAAATATGAAGATATACATTACAGCGAACAATAGAAATAGTTTAAAATGGTTGAAAATTGAACCATGTTTAACGACCTGAAGACGCCAGTCAACAGCATTGGTGATTTTATAAAGAATATCTCTGTAATAAAAAATATAATTTGAAAAAATATTCATAGGATCAAGTAAATTGCTTAGTTTGAAACTTGCAGGCGCTGTGAGTATTCGATTTAACCTAGCACAGTCCACAGTTGGACATAGCTCTACCCAGTGACGTGCACAAAGATTATCAGCAGGGTATGCAGAGTCTTCATCTTCATCAGCTCATTAAATGTCCCCACCGAGGGGCACGAGCCTACCCATATAGGGTGTATAGGCCTTAGTCGTCCACAGTGCGGCTTGGACGACTTTACTTTGAATTTCTTCGCAGGCGTGCGCAGGTTTCCTCGCGATGTTTTCCTTCGCCGTAACAGCGTCGGTTAACGTACATATAATTCGTAAACACATTGGCACGTGGCGGGATTTGAACCTGCGCCTTCCGGTCAGAAGGCAACAGTCCACACCATTGAGCCACCGACGCTCATAGACGGTATGCAGAGTGAATGATATGAATAGCAAAAACAATAAAATTAAATCAATTCTCAAAAAAATTGTACTGTTGTTATCTGCAGATCGCATATCGTTCAAAAGATATAGGGAAAATAAGGAGAGATCTTATATGATGGCGATTTTCAGGTTTGTCGGAGAACACTGGGTTTGTACTGCATAATTGCATCTATGGAGTGTACGCCACTGGCTCTTCTCCCATTTCGGATCAGACATCCCGGTAATTGGCTTTCCTCATCAATGTGTATGCCTGAATTATAAATTTATGTAATCGTTTTTCAAACAAAGGCCGATCACCGGGCTTTATTTAGCTCGGATAAAGGTCCCCCATGAATTAATGCGGTCTATTTAATAAATGAGCTAAAGTCCAGCCCGCTCACGCAGGGCCGTGCGTTATTCTATAACAAACGATAATACAATAATGGTAAAACCCGAATTATAATGGAAAACATGGGACGTGCGTTGGAATATGGTCTGATTTAATTATAACCAGGGACGTTAAATTGATTATTTTACGCAGAGCTTTTAAAACCGTAATCTTATTCTGAATAGAGAATTAGCGATAATTCTATAGAGTATAAATGTATGTGACCAGTAATATGGATCATTCCAACGTTTTACCTATGTTTTACACACATACGCATATCCGATAATCTACAAACTAATGCCCATTGTAGGTTTTAAGTGGGCGAGGACTCACTATGGATAGCTGGAGGGACCTACTGAAGTCATCAAATAACCTGGACTCACTTTAATTAATAGCGAATTTATCGCTTTAAAGAAGTTGTACAAGTGTAATAGGCAATACTCAGACACTTCTAGACTCTGACTTTGACAGCTGTTAATTATGCACCTCTGTGTTGGAGCACTTCATCACAGGGAAGTGACGTTTATAATGCAAACGATGGAGTAATGATATTAACGTAAATTGGTGTATATGTCGCAGTCATCTGGTTAAATTATACCCGATTATAACCAACATCCAAACAAATGGCTGAAGATCTACTAGACAGAACATTGACCACAACGTTTAACCTGATGGCTGAACGCTGTGTTGTCATTTAGTTTGATAGGGTACTGACTTTTTTCAAGTATTTTCATGCATTATTTTTTCTTTTAATATGAGCAAGAATTATGAAATCTATATGTAGGTATATAAAACCAATTGTTGTACGCTAATCCATCTAAATCTCGGCCCAACCTTTCTATTTATATAATTATGGTTGTGAAATATTAATCGTCATCCTGGATATTTTAAAGGTGAGAAAATTACAATTATATTTTACCCTTTTTTACCAAAAACACAATACATATAGACTCAATGCAAGATAAAACTCAAGTTAGTCGGTTGTCGAATGTTTTCATTTCATCTGACTAAGGTTAGTGGTATCTCACAAATAAATAAACTTACCCTAGCCGGCTCATGATAGAGATGTGTTGTAGGCGGCGCGGGGGGCGGCGGGGAGCGACGAGCGGTGCCGAAAGCGAAGCGAGCGGAGCGATCTGCGCCCCGGGCGAGGTGCCGTCTGTAGAGTAGCCGGTGCTGTAGGCGCTCTCCGGCGAGACAGGCGGTGGGGGTGGCCCGTGGTCGTCGGTGGGGCCGGCACTGCTTCTGCTTCCGTTTCTTTGCGCGCCCCAACTGCGCCTCCATCCATGACTTGAGCCGCGCCCCTAACATGCCGGTGTCGGCACCTGGAACAAATCAAAAACTTATTTTAACCAATGTTTATCGTGAACTATAATGTTGGCATATCATACCAGTATTTAAGATTACAATAGGATTCCAAAATGTTAAAAAGCAATGATTCATCGTCTGTAAATGTACTACATCACAAACGTAAAAGAAACAGTAGGAGACCTAATATCATTCTGCGGCATGCCTTTACGCAATGGCTTAATGCAATCGCAACACCAGAAGTGCTTGAGTAACGACTCAACTAGTACGAGTACTAACGAGTATTAACGAATAACAACCTTATGAGTGCTAACCTACATGTTGGGGTTCCTGAGTACGCTGCCCATTAAGATGTACAAATTAACGAAAATAATAAACTTAATAAATGGCGACGTATTTAAAGATACGATTAACGTTTTCTCAGTTGACATAGCTACAGACAATGCGACCAATGGTTTTGTGTGTAAAAGTTCAAGTTCTGATGGATTTTACTAGTTTTTCATATGAAGCAGGTCACATTACAAATTGTACGAGGAAAGTGTCCTCGTACCTCGTACGGAACCCCAAATCTCGTATTTGTACGAAGAACCTCGTACATTTGGCAACCCTGATGTTATCATATCAGCTATTGCAACATCTGCGTGTACAGAAACATCTGGTATTTCAAACTGATTAAAACCTATAATTATCTTCAATCAGAATTTACCATAATTCATGTTGCGTGTTGTATGTTTGAAGCTCTGTTAGAAGAATATTTACCTACCTGGTCTACAATACTTACGATCATTAAATGAGGTTTTATATTATCCACTCCACTGCATTGCTTGCATGTAAACTACATAGCCCAGCCAACAATCTTATTGTGTTACTACTCGTATGAAACCAACTTAGCAATGAAACGCGGCGAAACTTTTGTACCTATGCACATACCAATGTCACCTTTGTATCATCAGAAAAGTGTGCTATAAATACCCGCCCCAACGTAAATATTCATACGCGAATCCTCCCTCTCGCACAAAAGACTGTTCATTATAATAACACGCGTAACAAAAGATTGTGCGCGAACTGCGTTAAACTCGCAAGTGGGAAACAATTCGGCTGCTCCATATATTTCCGTGACGAGTTGTCACAGCTCGCGTTGTGGAATAAACAAAACTTGTGACATAAAATGTTTATCACGTCGTTCGCCGCGCGTTGAATGAGCGGCCGTTAGAACCACAATACTGTACGGACCCTCGCGGTGTCGCTTTTCAAGAAACTCTAGATGCTCATAAAAAGGGAACAGCCCCTCGGCTTTTCTATCGCGAGACTCGCAAACGACTCCCGCTAGCGTTATGTACACTTGAATAATATCAATGCAAATCAGACATTCGTTTAGATTGAGATAAGTTTCAGATGGAAAAACTTTTGGACGCTGTCAACATAGGAGCTGTATAAAATTAGCGTTTGTTTACAAATTTTATCTAGAGATATATTTTTGAAAGCACGTCTCTAATTGATACCAATTAACCTGTGCGAGAGGACGAAGTCTAGAGCAAGAGCTATTAATAAACATGTATATGTTATGTTAGTTCTCTTGATGAATTATGTTCATCCATCAATTAGTTTTCCTTATTAACACATGTTTTGTACATCGTAACATATGAGTATTAATGGAATGGCCGTTACATGAGGTTTCTGCGTATAACTTCTGAAACAACCCACCCGAGTGTTCAGCGAGCGCCTTATTTCGATGACAGGTGATTGATGTAATCAGCACTTATAATAAAATAAAAGAATGATTTATTTTATGAATATTTTCTGCAATAATTTTACATTTACTGTAACAATTTACATGCTTTAATAGCTATAATTCTAATACTTTAGATTTTGTTGATATCTTAAATATGCCGATTTGGTCACTAGCACGGCACAGCATACTGATGTTCATCAAATGTTTGGCTACTTCCTGAAGTACTAGAAAGCTGAAATTTGGGATATGATCTAAGTTTAGTACCTATATATCATCATCAGCTCATTAAACGTCCCCACCGAGGGGCACGAGCCTACCGTATACGGTGATTAGGCCTTAGTCGTCCACGCGGGCCCAGTGCGGATTGGACGACTTCCCACACATCCTTCGAATCTCTTCGCAGGCGTGCATGAAGGTTCCACGATGTTTTCCTTCACCGTAAGAAGTACTTATATACAACCAACAAAAAATCATAAAATATGATTTTCACACCCCATCCCCTAACATGGGGGGAGGTAGAATTTTAAATGAGACTTTACGAAGTGCATGGCTCGGCTGTGTTGTTACTTACTTAAGATCAGAAACTAAATATTTGCATTGCCTCTACGACACGAAACGGTGAAGCGTACATATTTACAGGTATGTAGAATTTGTTAATATTAGGGTCCGTAGAGTTAGGCCGTGAAGATCCAAAAGCTTGGCTCTTCATGCGATGATATCTTTCTTACAGGGCAAACCTTACGTGATCGTCTTGGCAATATTTGACATGAAATGTTTTGGTCGGAAACTTGTTTAATGAGCCAATAAGGTATGAATTTTTATTTACATAATCAAATACAATTTGTTACATTTTCCTAAGTACATTCTACCAGATTATAATGGAATCAATACTAAAGATGGTCATTAATATGCCAAATTCCAACACCACCGACCCAATCTCAAATCGAATAACTTCACAATTACTTTCGCAGATTGCGCTTGACCGTACCCAATCAACTATCAATCAGGGCGTTCAAAACCCCATCGGATTAGGTTTAGTGCTACCCCAACTGTACACGTACTTCACAGTTTCAACACCCTTTACGCCCTCCGTCTGTGAGAAACGTAAAGCTGCAGAAAAGACGGATGAAACCGGCTTAAACGGAGAGAGGCGGAACTTACAAGATTTAGCTAATATTAGCAATCCATTACCAAGATAGCGAGCTCCCAGCTATCTAAAATTCAGGACGCTTTGACTTATTGATGAGGATACTCTATTGGGCACTCATTCTTAAGTACCCGTGTCGAGAATTTTAAACTTTGGCTCTGAGTATCAGTCTAATGGTTTTGGACTTAATAGCTTCATTAAACTAACTCGATCGATTTTCATTTTTAATCAAAGTTAATGAATTCACTTTTATTTTAAGTATATGTTTAAAACTACTTTTCCAACTACTATTTATTTTCAGTTAGCATTGCCATAAAATATTTTTATCCTCTCTAATAAAATACACAATTTTAGATCCACTTTGAAACTCTCAACGTTTTTCGGTATACGGCATTCTATGACCCCATAAATTTATTTGTGGATTTCCAGCGAGCGGTGAAACCGATCTACGGTTCTATCCCACTCCGTTTTATCTCTCGGCGCTTGTATCCGTTGATTTTAGTAAGGTTGTATACGTTGAAACCGCTGGCAAAGCTGCAGAGTTGGTACACGGGCCCATTATCTATCTACTGATCCACCCGTACGTCATTTCACCCTTTTTACAAAGCGGCGTCATTGTATAAAACCGTTCCAAATTTTCTTTATTTATTTCGTGAACGTAACAATTTGTTTGAATATATGTAGGTACAAATACGATATTGTTAACGTTAATTGAGGACAAAGTAACAAACAATCATAGGTATAGGAAATAACTATCTTTATCTTATATAGATTTTTTTCAATTCTCAACGGGTCGCTACGATCTCAAATATGGACATACTAAATGAATCTTGCATAGAAGACTTCTTTACAAAGCAATAGGTGTCCTAACAAAACTTTATGCGGTCATAAAAATCGCGACAGTAAAAGCGTTAAGCCTGTTGCGAGCCCTTTTCTAGGAGTAATGAATCGAAGGCAACGTAATAAATTGTGGTTTCGGGACAAACGACCCAAGTTCCTCTCCGTAGGGCTGGCAGAATTACGGTCAAACAACTTCAGACATAACGGCTTGAAATCGTAAATATTTGACAGTTCCAGGCATCGTTATTTATTCCACGGACTCGATTTCCCGCTTACGTGGGATTTAAAGATGTATTTATGGATGGAGGAGGTTGTAACTGTTTCATACCTGCATCTTTTTACGGTTTAGCCAACCAACCAAAACGGGAGCATTTTTGTACATCGAGCGTTCTGGTGACTTTCCTACAAGAACTCGACCTGGGTGCCAATGAATTGGTCAAATTCCCCAATCATGTGTGTAAAAAAGCTGTGTGTCTGTGGAGCTTGTATGTAGTTAGGGTACAACTGATAAACTTGTACTTAAGTACATAATGGCGTATTGATTGGTACGTTTAACTGACGATCGCACATATCAAGCTACTATCACCATCATCTGCCTTAGATGGGTAATCCGCATATTTGATTTGACTCATATGTTGTAAACCGCATATTGCTTGAAACAAATGAATAAGGGTTATTGTGATTTCCTCCGAGCTTTGAAATGTTAAGTAACACCCGTCTACCCAAAGATACGGTAAACGCCCACAATCCGCTTAGGACCAATGTGGTAGGCTTAATCTCCCAGATCAATGCAATGGTACGTTTGAGGCTCGTTGATTGATTTTCTTGTGGCTAGTTTAAAAAAAGCGTTTGCTGTTGTATAATACGAATAGCAGGCACTGTTTTGAATTTAAAACTTTCTTTTGCTTTCATCCGACATACGTATTTCTCTAAGGCCTAAATTTATTCAATGAATTTGCCTTGCTTGACACGAGTTGATGACGTATGTAGGGCTTTGGTCAGCCCTAATACAGAATAGGTAAGGCTATTGGCACCGGAGTACGACGTAAACAAATGTGTAAGTCCGAGGGTGGGTGCTATCAATAAAAGTGTTAGTTGTAATACTTAAGTGATGCTTACGAAGATCTGTTGTTTTCGGAGAACATATAGGTTTTGCAGTGTGATAACAGCAGATTATAATACAAATGTTACCCCTTTTTAAAGAAGACAGCCAGAAGTAAAAGACAACACATTAAGAGAACGAGTAACAGCCCTCACGTTTTTCTAACTAAAATGTACAGCAGCCTCTCGCCTACCAAGCGTGTTAACTATGGCAGAACAATGCACCATAGTGTTGTAGGCTACGACTATTAGGCTAGTAGTCGTTGGCTGTAGGCCTTATGTCCAGCAGTGGACTCTTGTACTACCTATGTAGATACTAGTATATTTTTACACGAAACAGTTAATCAATTGTAGTTTTTTAATGACATTATGACGTCATGTTTTAGTTTACACAAAACGAAAATTTAACATTGTAAGTTAATTAGCATTATCTCAATATTGATGAACCTCAATAGAATCCTTACTTCATTGCTAATAACAAGAAAAGCCGTCGTCTAAATCGAAATTTCAAAATAACAAGACCTGACTAGGAAATCCCAAATAATTTCATACATTCGTAAATATTACATCCTTTTCGAAATCCGTGAATCTTAGAAATATCATGAGATAAAACTTATCATACATTCAAGACTATGACATATATTTTATATAAGGATAAACGTTTAAAACAAATTCCTCTGAGAAGCAGTAGTAATGTGCGACCCCTTAACCATTTATCACGTAGAATAGCGTACCCATCGTAATGGAACGTTTACTAATATCCGATAGCATTTATTGAGGCAGTGAGCAACCCATAATTTTCCACTTTTAATACTATAAAATTTATCTTTATGAAGACGCTACTTATTGGTTTATTTATAGGTCTTTTTAATATTCATAAATGGTTTAAGACGACTTCTAAAATGAAGTAGTTGCACAATTTAGGACACCGTATTTTAAACATAAAATAAACGTATTGCAGACACATTTTTTTGACGTGATTTTAAAATAAACAAAGTTGAAAATGATTGCAGGATTATCGGTGTAAGAGGGCATCCTAATTAACGATATTATAATAAGCTTTTACTCAAGACTTAATAAGAATTTAGTGCGCAGTAGTCAAGTAGACCTACCTACCATCCATCTTCATATTTTTAATGAAACTCGTTTGGGATAGTACTAATTTCAAATAATGTAGCAATTAACTACCAGAAAGCTTAACGTTAATGTAAAAGACAAAGTAACGGCACGCTGTAACAGACTGAAACGAGCCCTATTTATCTAGAAAAACTATTTCGAGTACACTTACGTTCCATGTAGGTACTTACAATCATAAAAAAATTAAACAAACACATCCATGCTTCCACGTATCAAAACGTTAAAGAAACGAAAGAAAAATACAGAAAATACCCGCGATAATCTAGAGAAAGATATAATTAAGTTGCTATAGAATGATAACTTCTATAGTCTCCCACGGGAAGCGTATAATATTATAAATAAATCAAATAGACAAGAAGGGAGTTCACATCTTGAACACCGAAGCTTAATTAGCAAATCAAATATTCATTTATGCGGGAAAGAAAAATAACGCAAATTCACTAAAGAATAATGCACCTGCGACAAATTATCTGTAATATCAAGAATGTATAATGAATGACATAGAAAGTTCAAGAAAAACGCCAGAGGTCTTTAAGGCTAAGGAAGGCTTCGCAATAATATTATCAGTAAAATAACTATTGGTTACCTGTTGCTTGGGTTATTAAATGTTAATCGTAAAGCAAAACACTGAAACAAATTTTTAAATATATACGCATGTAATTGTTAAATTCTGACGTTAAATTTTAAAACTACTCTATTTCGATAAACAAATTCTCATTTCAGATAAACCAGACGAAAATGTGAAAAAGGGAAAATAAATACTACAAAGATTTATATTTCTAAGAAAATCGTATAATAATGACTTCAACATAATTATAATGCCCACTTGAGTGTCTGTTAACTCTCTTCACAATATTGCTGGCAAAAAATATTCTTGTTTATTCCAGACCCTGCGTAAGACAGAAATAATTGAATCAATGTCTGAAGCGATTTAATCATAAAAATGTAATGAATTTATCACGGTATTCTGTTTACATTCACGGCGTCCACCGTCTTTTCTTGCATCATTTTTTTAAAATCCCTCCTCATTTCTTAATCACCCTTCCACCACGCTCGACAGAATATCTTTTGAGAAAGCTTAACAAGTTCTCGTCAACTTTGCCTTATAAGGAAAATGAGAAATTTGTGTCCCCCATCTCGGCTTAATTGCGTTAATCTTTACATTAATCATATAATTAAGATGAACAGAGTTTGACTGTACGGTACATCTACGCGTATAGCTGAATTGCGTATTAAACTACAGCCATGCCTCATTAGCATTTTCTATAAGGCGAAAACATGTAACGGGGGAGAATTATTTCAGGTCAATTTGTATGGATGTAAGGTTACTAATAAGTGAAAATTTGCAACTTCTCTTTGAAAACTATAAACAAAGTTCGTTCCTATGTTGCTAAGTGAGAAGCATATTGGAAAACGTGTTGGCGTTTAGTAATGAACACAGAAGGTATATAGTTGATTATTACATTCAGATTTTCCACTCCCCTTCATATAGGATATATAAACCTACATTGTATCCACCAAAGAAATGCGGAAGCCCGTAAAAGGGCCGGAAATTAAAATCTACAGTGAAATGGGGAGAGTCTTAGGAAAAATAAAGGAAATTGTAATCACAGATTACTCATGTTTGAGACATCAAACTGAGGTTTAATAATCATTAGAACCTCAAGCTTTTACATTTAACATTTTTATCGATAAACGTAAAAGGTAAATTTTCCCTAAGCTTTTTTTTATTTACTATCTGAAAAAGCTAAACAAATTCTCATTGAATTTGGTATAAACCACAGACATCCGAATATACAATTAGACTGGACAAGCCGCTAAGTTTATAGGCAGTCCCAGTGTCGCAATTTCTTTTCGGTGCTTACCTGTGAAAGTTATTATATTTCTTGGTAAATTACTGATTCATTGCGATGATGGCATGTTACAATGCACAGGATGGCATTTTGGGAAAAAACGGTAATTCTTCTAAATATTCGTCGTCTTGACTCGTCTCACAGAGCGTAAACTAGCAGCCAGTGTATGCTCGTTGAGCTTACATTTGTCGCACTTAAAAACGCGGCTTGTCCCATCTCCTGTATTGGGAAATCTGTGGTATAAACCAAAACTTATTATTTTGTTCCACTCCCAAGTAAATTAATGCAATAACCTCCAATGGACTAAAATAAAACTTCATTCTTTATTGGATAGCAGATTCAAATAAACTAACCAAAAGGTAACATGCTATAAAGTATTTCATAGGAGCCGCTCAAAGTATTTTATAATTGTCCTCAAGCATTAAAATAGTGGAATCTCGAATATAACTGCGTACGTTTTGCCTACCGAAATAAAATATGCGAGTCTGAAGTAATTTTGCTCGTTTCGTATTACAGGACAAACTGAAATAGAACTTCAGTTTGAAACTCGCTCCGTTCGAAGGACTAAATATCTCAGCAGACAGTTTTCAACTTCCAAGTGATTTTAAAATTGGCCGGCGGTAGTCCGCCGGCGCTGTGTACACCGAAGCCTAATTGTGCCGCTTGTAAGCTGAAAAGAGATGTTCACATCGACGCGAACAAATTTAAAAATAGAAAACCATAGACTTTATGTAGCAAAGAGATGATGTACCCACGTCAATACGTGCGTGGGTTATCGGTAGTAATATACCTAATATGGAATTTCAAAGTAATTAACCGATTAAGTTTAATAGCACTCCTGCGCTCGCCAATAATTGAGGCACGGATGGCGTATCTACCTTTGTATATACCACAGATTTCCCAATACAGGAGATGGGGCTAGCCGCGTTTAAAGTGCGACAAATGTAAGCTCAACGAGCATACACTGGCTGCCAGTTTACGCTCTGTGAGACGAGTCAAGACACACGAATATTAGAAGAAATTACCGTTTTTTTTCCAAAATGCCATCCTGTGCAATTGTAACATGCCATCAACGCAATAAATCAATAAATTTACCAAGAAATATAATAACTTTTCACAGGTAAGAACCAAAAAGAAATTGCGACACTGGGACTGCCTATAAACTTGGCGGCTAGTCCAGTCTAATTGTATATTCGGATGTCTGTGGTATATACAGAATATCATTGGATATACCAGTAAAAATGGTTCGGGGCAAAAACTAAGTGAGTTCTCTTCGAACGTCGTAGCATATCACTTTGATGATGTATACCGATACAACTGTACTGTATAATATTCATCATTCATCATCAGTTCATTAAACGTCCCCACCGAGGAGCACGAGCTTACCCGTTTAGGGTGATTAGGCCTTAGTCGTCCACGCCGGCCCAGTGCGGATTGGACGACTTCACACACAACCTTCGAATCTCTTCGCAGGCGTGCATGAAGGTTTCCTCACGATGTTTTCCTTCACCGCAAGAGCGTCGGATAACGTACATATATTTTCGAAAAATCGAAAATACATTGGTACGTGTCGGGATTTGAACCTCAGCCCTCCCGGTAGGAAGGCGACAGTCCACACCACTGAGCCACCGACGCTCTAATAATATTATTTGGTATTTATTGCGCACAAATTCAGACTTATAAAATTGTTTATAACCATTGTTATTACCAATTGGGTATAACCATTTTGCAATGTAAGTAATAATAAATTGTCGTCGAGTTACTGAAACTGTGTCCGGAAAAACTAGTTCAAGCAAATAGGTATTGTTTAACGGCGTACGGTTGATGTCTAACAAGTAACCGAAAAATATTATCTCAATTCTCAAGTTCCTCACTGCTTTTTAACGCACGTTAAGCATTTGTTCTCATCTTCGAATGGTATACGTTAACATACACCAATAAAAATTGAACCTGCGGTTTGAGTTATGATCCATTATATATCCCTACAGCCATGCTGTATGAGAAGGCCTGTGCTCTGCATTGGGTCGTTACAGGCTGGTTTATTTAACAATTTGAGTCCTTTTGATTTGCTTTTATTATTTCCTTTTGGAACAAGCTAAGGTCAAAAGCTACCTCGACATTAGTATTCAATTTGAGTACATCGAGTACAGCCGATAGTATTTTTATTAAACAGGAGGCAAACAAGCATACGGTTCACCACGGTGATGGTAAGTGATACCGTGTTGCCAGCCCCTTAAAAGTGTGTACGCTTTTTTTTTGGAGGACGCCAGGTCGTATCGCTCTGGGGAATGTACCTAGTGGAAGTTCGTTCCACAGTTTTGTGGTGCGTGGCAGAAAATGACGACAAAATCGAACTGTAAAAGATCTCAAATCATCCAGGTGGTGAGAATTAAGGATTGTGAGTTCCTCATACATCTTGACGGTGGTAAAACTCAGCCGCAGGAACAAGCCGGAACTCATTGGAACACTATGTGATACAAACGGTATAGAATGCAAGGAAATGCATGTGGCATTTAAGCAAACTCAAAGCTGGTCAGTAAGATGTCGTCGACGATTCGAGCCGCTTTCTTTTGGATAGTGCAAACAAGTCCCGACCAAATAGTTTTTCGTATACCAAATACATATTTTCAGTACTGTGATACACTAGTACTGTAATATGCAACAGTCCTATCGCTGCAAAAGGAACAAAACCCTGCTCGCTAGACGGAGGCGATTGTGTGCCGCGCCTAGACGCTTGCGTCGAATGCACTCTGCCCGCTGCTATTGTGCCATTATTTCACTCCTGAATATTGCTTTTGTTGGATATGTCATATTAAAATCTTATATTGTGCTGGCCAGATCATAAAGCGTCGGTATTACGAATAACCGACCAAGACTATCATAAGCGGTCGTACGTAGCACGGGTGGAAACTCGCAACACAAAATACATTGTCTACGCTCATGTTCATTCGAGTTGATAAAGTAAATTTAATAACTGCTATAAATTACTACACGCCATAGCCACAGACCTATTTTTTTTATGCAATACCTACCCATCTGGTGGTGAGTCGAAACCGCCCCTCATTAAATATTGCAATTGATAAATGTTACGTAAAGATATTGAGGCAGAAAATCGAGTAATTTCACACTATACTGAAAACCTGTTATTGCTAGTTAGATTGAGGTATACGTAATCGACCATATAAACGGTCTCACTAAATAAATACGTTTTACTATCCAGCAGAATACCTAGAAAAGTTTGACGGTGTTGCCAGTGCTACTACACAATCGACGTCGTCTGGCCGGGGCTGTTTTTTCAAAGCTTTCGTTTTGCTCACTCCATTTTAGCCTCCGCCCGCTACTCGGAGCGGCCGCAATTAACCTACCCTCTGTTTACAAAGACTACCTAAATGAATATTTTCTTTTCTATTAACCAGTTGGAATAAGGTCAATGTGGATTGAAACTCATGAGGTGTAATGGTTGAGATACTACTGCACCCAGAATTCTGGGTTTGATCCCGTGCAGTACAAAGTATACGTAGTATGTATATTACGTTTTAATTAATCATGATGTCTACATTTGCTTAAGCTGTATGTAAAAACTTAAAGTACCAAGAATAACGTTTAAATTACTTTAGAGATTTAACTATATATCTTTACAAAAATTAGCTAAGTAAAGAAGGAGAAATTAATAATAATATTTATGTTTCAAATTAAAAACGATTCACAATTGAAACATATGAGCATTTGAAAGATAAGCGCTTGCAGAAAAAAACAAGGATAAAAAGCTTAAGACACTGGGAGACTAAAAACAAAAGCCTTAAAGGACTTCGCTAGACAGCGGCAGTGGCTTGCCAAGTCTCAAGAAGGTTTTCCCACAATAAACAGACGACAGACGGGTCTTTTAAGTAGCTGCGTTTAAATGGTACATACTTTTAAGATTATAAACTTCTTATTTAGTATATACATGTATACGCATTAAAATATATTTTTAAGGTAAAATAAAATGATTGGCGTGAATCTTAACTGTATTGAAGCGTGCTTTGGCCCAGCCATGAACATTAAACCTGGAATCATAAGCTATTGTGATAGCACAATAATCAGGAATGTCATGGGACTGATGACCGTTGGAGGAAACGAGTAGAGTACCTACTGAAGTAGAGACCGCGACTTGGTAAACGAATCGTAGGAGGCCTAATCCAGCCGCTTTCCTGGCAGTCTACAGTCCGATGGACCTAGACTGTGATATCTAGCACAAAATGGAGCATATCTTGGTGTCTTCTATACTACGATAGGTTGAAGAGAGACAGAAAAATGCTAACACCAAATATTTTTTAGGTAATTTTTACCAATAGCACAAACACAACAATAACGGATAAGTATGTTGAAATGTTAAATTATAAGCTTTGGAATTGCACAAGAGCACATTATATAAAAATACATTTTTATCGTAAAAGACAGCTCAACTCACGTTTTCCATAAGTTTTATTCTTATGTTATCTCATATTTTCGCAAAATCTCTGTCTTACTTTACCTGAAAACTTTAAAAAGAACATTTAAACTAAAACGGAGCATTTAAAATACGGCAGACGCTGTGGCTGAACTATTATAAACTTGGGAAGGCATTCAAATGATGTCTGAGGTTGGAGCCAAGCGACACCTTTGGCAAGCACGTACGTAGCTACTTCGCGACGTGAATACTTAACTAGCTGAACCCATAATACAACTACTCGAGTTCGCTGTCTCTTCCATGATGAACGGTGCACAATAGCTGCTGTTCAATTCGATTTATTGAAGCTCGAACTGAAGGTTATATAACTAACTAAATACTAACGAAAATATGTTAAAACAACTGCGCTAACTGCTCCACCTGTCATAATAGTTTAGTGCTTCTGGTATAGCTTTAGCTGTGTTCTGAATTGATGGTTGGAACGGGCAGTGAAATTACTGAATGTCTCATATTTACATTATAATAAGCAACTGCACTGTGACCACTTTTTCTTAATATCTGGTGTGTAATTTTTTATATCATCATTCAGCAATTCATAATAGTGTTGTCATAATTTATAAATTACAGTGATAGAGAATGTACTACTTCATCATCATATCTGTGTATAATTACTATGTTATCACAGCCAGTCAAAAAAACATTTTAAAAGTTTGGTAGATTCACTTTCACAAAATTCACTCACGTTCAAGAAAAAATGTAACTGCAATAAAAATGTGTAAAAAAAACTTTTTTTTATTTAAAAGGCTTTTGCTTGGAAATTTGATCTTTTCAGTATTTATGCATAGAGAATTAGCGTCCTTCTGCATTGTCTATGGAATTGACAATATTTAGATGGTTCGGAAGAATTATTCAGACTCGTTCCTGCTGCGAGAGTACCAGCCACAGTTCACTACCGTATATCAAAGCAGAATTCGAAATTTCATGCTCACTTCGATAAATGGAACATTTTACCACGTACGACAAAACTGTAGAATCAATTAATTTTCATGTAGTGTGTGCATATCTAGCCTCCATAACTTATATTCAAGTAAAGACTCATGCAAGTTCCTAACAATAAATAAACGGACGTATATAAAGGAAAAAAACAACATTATATCAACCTTCCTTGATAACTCGAACAATTGAATAGACACAAAAATCTTCACGAAAAAGGTTATAAATGAAAAGGAAGAAAGAATAATTGAGGGAAGGCAGTTAAACCGAAGAAATCAAAGAGCGCGTCGAGATACTTCGTATAGTAAAACGCTCGGCCTCCTACCAATTCGCATTCATTAATTTTCCCTGTCATCGCGTTTCGGTAATTCAATTTAGATTTGATGTGTTCACGTTTTGGAACTGTCGCAAATAAGCGTCGCAAAATTTCAGTACTTATAAATATACACTGAGGTAAATTAGATGAATATTTTATTGTTGCAACTAAGTTAACGCCTAAAGTTAACGTTTTCAACGTTAACTTTAGGCGAATACTTATAATACACATGACTGTTCACCTGACAGTGGAGGGATTTACCATAATCTCCGCACACTTAGCAAGTGAGTTGAAGTTAGCAGTAAATATAAAATGTAAGGTGTTAAGAGAGAGCGCTGCAACACTTTTTCGGATGGCATTTTCGGTGTTACACGCAAATGACCTTCTAAGTTTATAAGGAGTTATTTCCTAGGTGGTGTCCTAGGTTATTTTACTAGGTACTGAGTCGCCTATTTAGGTACCACCTCAGTGCCAGATATCGTCCCGTAAAGTAAGTGTTTGCACTTTTGTGTTTCGGGGTGAGGGCACTGTAGCTAGTAAAATTACCGGGTATGAGAGACCTTACATCTATCGTCTCTGGTGACGGGTGCAGGAGTAGTGTTGACGGAAAATAATAACTACCAACTATTATTAATTTTCTTCAACTCTGCACTGTCATGGTCAAGTATATCACTTACCATCAGGTGAGCGAACTGATCGTTCGTTCTCTTCATTTCATTAAAAAAATTCCCTAATTAATATAGTAATGGTGACAACTTTGAAATGTCGGCTTAATAAATCAATTGATATTATACTGTATGTCTATTTGGTATGGCTTAGTGATCATTATCAATCAACTAACCAGCAAATAATATGCTACAGCAGGTACCGATAGCGAGCTTGTGTGGGAATACCTTTTCCCACACCGGCTCGCTATAGAGATAACCAGGGTTTAATAACGAGGGTCATTATGCCGAAAGTCTTTAATATATCTGCAGTAGATATTGAAATGAATTACAAAAAAGAAACTGAACTTGTTCTAAAATATATAGCAAAAGTGATGTTTTTAAGATTTTTTTATGCGATTCCCACATGAATTTGATTAACCTACATCTTAGTTTCCCGAATCTCTGTTCTGGGTGTACTGGGAATCTCCCCTAGCAATTTGGCTATCGTATACCTCGTGTCACAGCGATTTATTACCCCAATAAAACATTAGACTATTTATAATCATTATTTGGATATTCTCTTTAATTCTCTCAATTAAGTTAAAAGAATAAACGTGAAATAGTACCTAAGTAAATTGCATATAGATTATTTATTTATCGTAAAATAAAAAAAGTTCCTTAGTTTTGCAAATGTTGCAAAAACTTCTCCTTTTCATTGTTATCCCATTATAAACATCGATAATATTAAAATAGTAGGACGGAGAACCATTTTTCCGGTCACTAACCATTGCCATACTCCATACAGTTTATATTGATATCTACATTTCTAATAACTGTGAGTATTATACAATAGCAATGCATTTTAGGTATTTTTTATATATATTATTCTATTTTATAAAATTTTAAGTGGAACTGTCACCTATAGAATACCGGTGATCCGTGAAAGGAGACCATATTAAATAATTGTCATAAGATTAGTAAGGCCAGAAGAGAATACTCCAAAAATACACAAGGAAAGCGTCGGTGGTAAGCGTGGTGGTAGCGTCGGTGGCTCAGTGGTGTGGACTGTCGCCTTCCTACCGGGAGGGCTGAGGTTCAAATCCGACACGTACCAATGTATTTTCGAATTTTCGAAAAATATATGCACGTTATCCGACGCTCTTACGGTGAAGAAAAACATCGTGAGGAAACCTTCATGCACGCCTGCGAAGAGATTCGAAGGTTGTGTGTGAAGTCGTCCAATCCGCACTGGGCCCGCGTGGACGACTAAGGCCTAATCACCCTATATAGGCTCGTGCCCCTCGGTGGGGACGTTTAATGAGCTGATGATGATGATGACACAAGGAAAGTAAAATCGGTGAGATACCCACGCAGACGACCAACAAGGTAAATTCTGCATTAATTGCACATGCAACGCTCTAAAAATATTGCATAAAGTGCACGGCTAATGGAAGTCTGACTTAATAACAGTTACCAAGCCTACAATCGCAATTTATAGCCTTCACCGTCTTGAAATAATAGTTCAGTGACCTCCCCGGTACAATACGGAAGCATGCTTTCAGCCGCAAGGTTCCTTGCCAAGAAATGCAATCACTTAATATATACAGTATAATGATAATGATTTATTTGAAACTTAAAGCAAGGGATTACCAGTTCTATTTTAGTAAAGTAATCCATTACCAAAATTACAGTGGAAACGTTACTGCTTGGGAAATTACTCTTTATTCAGTTAACGTCGTTACCTACTAAATCACAGTTAACCCTAATTTACAAAGGTTCTGAGAAAGGTCTTCAACCTAATAAACCGCTACTGTAACATCAAAGACATGTCTACTTTACCCGAAGTTAAAAGGAGCAAAGCTCGGCAAATTCAATTTATTATGCCTACGCGATACATGAATATTCTTTCAACATGTTCACAACACGACCTACTGAAATCCCAGAATACGAAAACTCAATAATAGAAACAAAATTCTGCATTTGCAAAACAACGGCTTCCTTCATAAAATCCCTACAAATAGAATGTTGCGAAAAGTACGGTCGTTCATAAATCGCTCTACATCCAATACAAAGCTTATTAATCTGAATTCAGTGCAACCCTTCAGAAGGGATCTCGAGAACTCACAGGGGCAGTGGGCTATCGAACGAACCGCTCATTTGTTACTGTGCGTCGCGGAAGGCGAGCGCCGGCAAATATAGATCCACGTGCGGAAGTCGTTCGGATGCGGGTTGCAATTCTTGAATTAAAAACTCTTTTTTGAATTCGGAATGAGTGACGGTTACGTTAAGGTCGTAGTAGTGATGTGGTGTGTGTACTTACAGGGGCGCGCGGTGGTTCGTAGCGATGTGAGTGAGGCGCGTGACGCCGGGTTTCATGCCGGGCGTGGAGCGGCGACGCGCGGCGGCGACCGACTGACGCACGCGCGCCGCTGCTACGACGCTACGCGCTACATTGCTACGGACGCGTTTCCACCGTAGCCTTATGCATGCGTGCCGCATTTCCTTTCCCGGAGGGTGGAAGTCATCTTTTATATTCGTACTGTAAGGCTTTCCACACCTAGTAGTTATTTTATAAAACTAAAAGCGATGACATTTTAAATATCTTCGTGCAAAATTGTGTTATAAAAATTCAGTTAATTTTAATTTGTATTGTATAATTCATTATTTTTAATTCGAAGGTAAACAATATGTTTTTAAACTTTTTACGAATTACTTGTTGTACATGCATATATACAGTTTAATGTTTGGATTTCAGTTACCAGACGAGGAAACAAACTGATATTAAAGTCTTGAAGTTATTATACTTTCTCAATCCTGAAATTAATATTCCATTAATAAGCGAATCCAATATCTATTTTTTATCTGCCGCAGGAGGGTTATTGGCCATCCAATAATACGTAGAAATGCTAGGGAAATTGCACAACAACCAACTTATCTATCACGCTAATAATGCTAAATCGCACTAAATTCACGGCGTAATAAGCTCGCGAATGTTAGCGAAGATTCGCGATGGTGTAACGTTAATCCGATCAGTAAGCGGTCCCTCCGCTCTCGGCGATTAATGCAACATCGGTACGAACCGACCGCTAAAACAAACACGCACCGCCGGGACGACAAAACTCCTAAACGAGCTAACTTCGTTATTCATGTTGCGTTATTAAAAACAAACCCCACCTAGCGACCTTTGCCGCCCGCATAAATCACACAGGGAGCTCCAAATTTCATGACAGGTATTTTTTATAAAACTTTACCGCGGAAACTGCGGCGTAAGACATGATTGCTCAAGGGATTTACTTACGGAATTATGGTTTGAGAACGGCACTGCGCTCGCTAAACTTAAAACGGGACAAATTTGATCAACGTTGAGTAAGTTCATCTTTTCGTCGTTTATGCGACAAGCTGATTTTGCAACAGAAGCCCATGCTTTATTGATTTTCGAACAATTCGTCACTCATCAAATATTTACAAAGTTAAGATTATTTTATAACAAATATATGAAACGTGGATACCTACTTTAAGTTTAACTGTAAACTATATAATAATGATAACTATATAAATATAGCATAATTAGTTTTCTATTGTATTTATATTATATACATTATATTATTAATGAAAAATCCTTTAGGTATATATGTTACTGAAGGGTTTGTAAGTAAAAGTTAAGCGATGTCAAGTTAGCGGATATAAATTGAACAAAAATATGTTTCATATATATTCTTCAAAATTGATAAAATATTTAATTACCCACCTACGGGCTTACCGCCCTCTTGAAACAGTGTTACAAATATTAGTGTTGCGGCTAAGACGTCGGCTGCAACTGCAAGGGTTCCGGGTTCGATCCCCGGGCAGTACAAACATTTGTGTGCATGAACAAGTCTGTTTGTAATGGTCTGGGTGTTTTCTTTGTATAATATGTATGTATTTACAAGAAAAAAATTATATAAGTATGTTTCTCCGTTGTTTAGTACCCATAATACAGGCTTCACGCTTAACTTGGGGCTAGATGACGCTGTGTGAATGTCAGTGGATATTTATTATTTACTAAAATGCCGAGGTATCATTATTAGTAATACTGTGTTAAGAGAGCCATCTCTTGACCCCCTAAGAAGTAAAGGAATCTTAAAATATAGCCGACACTAATTTCATTAAGTACTCGTATATCCTAATTATCATTTACAGATAATAATTTAAAAAGGCAACGACTAACCAATTAACGTCACAAATCACTACGCATAAATTCTCCACCATCGTTACCGTGAAAAGCATTAGTATAACAATGAGTACTCCGACCAGGAAAACCTTTTGTACTAAAACCAAGGGTCAGACAAGCACCGCCATAAAATGAACGTGTGTAATCACAGGCTGATTTGTAATGGTGCAATAAAAGGTCAGGCAATGGTCACGGTATAATTTAATCTGACCTATTTAAGTACAGTAAGGTCTGTACGTTTTATATATAGGTAGCTAAATTAGAGTGTCTGTGTTTCATTGGTGTGGATTGTTGTTTCCGATCTGGATGTCTTTCCGAATTTTTGAACGTTTATCCGACGCTCTTACGGTGAAAGAAAATATCGTGAGGAAACCTACGCACGCCTGCGAAGAGATTCAAAGGTTGTGCGTGAAGTCGGCCAATTCGCACTGGGCCCTAGAAGACGACTTAGGCCTAATCACCCTTTACGGGTAAGCTCGTGGTCCTCGGTTGAGATATTATAATGAGCTGATGACGAGGTAAATATAACGCCTCCATGGTCCCGTGGTCTTAGCGTTGAGTTCCGATCGCTGCGTGATTGTATAATGACAGTAGAAGGTTATAGGCTGATGATACGTAGGCCACAAATATTTAAATTAAAAAAACGTTTTAAAAGGTAATAGGTATGTAACAAGATTACATGTATGGCTTTATTACATTCCAATTCAATTCCAATTCATTTATTCACAAACAATATACATTGTGTTTGAAATGTCAATATAAATGAGGAAATACATGTCCAATTTTAATAAGTAAAATAAATAAATCTAAAGTCACAATCATATTCAAAAAGGATGATAAAATAGCACAATTAAAATGTCAAAATAATTATTAGTCCGATTTTAAATTCACATAAATAAATAACGTACAATAATGATTGTTTAAATTTAAACATAGATGTCACTAATTAAAATATCTTTGTAGTAGAAATTCATCAAGGCTGTAAAAACACTTTTCCATAAGAAATTCCTTTAACTTGTACTTAAACTCATGTTTGTATAATAACATTTTTAATGCGATTGGTAATAAATTAAACAATTGTATTGACAGGATGTTTAACCACAGTTCATATTCTGAAAGTCTTTCCTTCGTGATTCCCTCTTATACCTCTCTTCCTCAGTTTCATAATCGTGTATATGTTTGGCAAAAAAACACAATATTACAAAAATATATAGGGACGGTACTGTTAAAATTTTAAGATTTCTAAAGCTTTCCCTACACGACTCCTGTTGCTTAATACGCACCATAGTTCTTATTGCCCTCTTTTGCAGGACAAAAGCACGACTAATGTTATACTTATAGCTTCCTCCCCAGAACAAAATGCTGTATCGCAGCTTTGATTCCACTAAGCAAAATAAACCAGTTTCAAGTGGTGGATATTAACTTCATCACGAATACTTTTGAGTACATAGCAAGCGGAGCTAACAGTTTTTTCAATGCTTACTAGTTCTTGTTTCCATGTTAATTTATCATCAAGCTGTACACCAAGAAATTTAGTAACCTCTGCTGTTTTTACTTCTTCTTCACCAAAAACACAACTAAAATTTACTTTGGCAGATTTATCAGTTTTAAATAATATTAAGTTAGTCTTACTGGTGTTCACTCTGAGGTTATTAGCTGTAAACCAAATACGGAATGCATCTGAAACCCTATTAATCCTTAATTTAAGTCCAGATAAATTATCGTCCTGTACAATTGCATTTGTATCGTCAGCAAATATTACCAACTTTGTCGAATCAGGAATCATGTTATTAACGTAATCAATTAAATCATTTGTAAATAGAATAAATAAAATAGGACCCAGAATAGACCCTTGTGGGACTCCTACCTTAATATTTATAAATTTAGATTTATAATGCTGCTCATGGCCTGTTTTATCCATACCTTGAAGTTCAACATACATTTGTCTATTTGTAAAATAAGATTTAAGTAAATCCAAGATATTTCCTCTAACCCCATAATGCTCTAATTTTATAAGTAACAAATTATGGTCTACAGTATCGAAGGCAGAACTGAGGTCCAGAAATAGACCAGCGACTTTCTTTCGGGCGTTAAGCCCATTAATGACATCCATGACCAGTGAATTAACCGCTTCTGTTGTTCCAACACTATTACGATATCCAAACTGGTTTTTGTGCAGAATTAGATTGCTATTGAGGTGTTTCAACAATCGATTCTTAATAATGGCTTCCAATATCTTTGATTTAACTGGAAGCATGGATATAGGTCGGTACATTTCAGGGTTATGTTTTGATCCTTTTTTAAAGACTGGCACTACTTTAGCAATTTTAAACTGATCTGGAAATGTACCGGAGTCAATACATTTATTATAAAAATCACTCAAGGGCTCCGCCAAGATATCTATATTATCTTTTATAACTGCGATGGGTATGTCATCATAGCCAGTAGATTTTTTAGGTTTCATCTTTTTAACTATGTTCGAAACCTCATTCGGTGTTACTGGTTCAAAAATCATATCATTTTTTATCCTAGTCTTATGACCTAGTAATATCTTGGAAGCCATGTCATCGTTACTTAGAATAAGTTTACTAGCAGCTTCAAACTGATGGGCAAATATGTTAGCAGCCTCAGTGCCTTCTACAGTCCTCTCGTCAATTTTGAGTACTACATTGCGCGTGTTTGTAACAGATTTGTTCCTGTGCCTGTTAATTATTTTCCAAATGTCTTTGGAAACACATTTTGAAGTTGTTATCTCTAACTGAACGGCTAATCTCCGTGCAGAACGAATCACTTTCCTATAAAGGTAAATATATCGCTTCTTGTAATTTAAAATCGACGGATGACAATCCGTGCTATTTTGTAAACACAAGACACGCTTAGTTTTACTTGACACCTTAATTCCTTTTGTGACCCATCGTAACCCTTGCAGTTTGTTAGGACTTATTCGTTTTTTGCGCATTTTAAAGCATCTATGAAACAAGGTCTGAAACTTTTTGACAAAGTAATTAATACCCAAATCTTTCCAGTCACTGCTCTGCAGGAGATCCCTAAACTTAGTTTTAGTTCTTTCATTAAATGAACGTCGTCTTACATGTTTTCCCATCTTCTCCGAATACTCATTAGGATTAGAGGCGATAATAGTACACCATAAGCCCGCGTGACCATCTCCTAACCCATTATGTTCAACCTCAATTTGTGCTATGTCATCATTCGGTATGTTGGTAAAAATGTTATCAATACACGAGTGAGAGCCGTTACGCATAAAAGTGGTTGTTCCCTTGATTAATGGCTTAAAGTTAAAACATTTTAGTAGATTTAGTAGGTCGTTACGCTTTCTATCATCCTTTTGAAAATCTATGTTAAAGTCGCCGCAAATTATGCACTTCTTCTCAAAAAGGTTTCTAAAAGCTTTTCAAGTCTTATCATAAACTCGTTTATATTTTTATCACATGGCCTTCTATAACAACAACACAGAGAAATACCCGTTTCAACATCTCTAATACAGCATAATTCAAAACCATCCATTGTATATAGTTCCTTCTCTCTTCAACCTATTGCAGTCCACTGCTGGACATAGGTCTCCCCAATTTTGCACACGACATCCGTCCTCCGCTTTTCTCATCCAGCTTCCACCAGCGACCTTTCGCAAGTTGTCAGTCCATCGGGCGTCCTACGCTACACTTGCCAAGACGCGGTCTCCACTCCAGAACTCGTCTGCTCCAACGGCCATCGGTTCTGCGACATACGTGACCAGCCACTGCCACTGCCACTTCAAATTAAATCATTTCTGATCTTATCCCTAAGAGAGACTCCAAGCATAGCTCGCTCCATTGCGCGTTGAGTGACTTTGAACTTGTGAACCAATCCCGCAGTCAGTGTCCATGTCTCAGCTGCGTATCTTACATTCCAAATCATCAAAATTGTATTCTATTTCTGATAATTCACTGCAAGAATATCGGCCTTCATAGATTTAGGACTTTAGAATATTTCGTATAAAAGTAGAGCTGCCTGACTTCCATATACGACTTTATAGCTCGCTAGGGCCTTATTAGGTATTGTATAAATTGTTTGCTGTGGCAGTGGGCTGGTCACATATGTATCAAAACCGATAGTAGTTGAAGCAGACGAGTTCTACAGTGGAACCGGGTTTTGGTAAGCGGTTTAGTGATTGATGCCCGCCGGTCCTATTGATTGACGTCTTGCTAGTGGCTTGATGAGGAAAACGGAAAGAAAGAAAGAAGAGAAAAAAAATCTTTATTCAAATAAATCTGTTACAGATACTTTTGAATCGTCAATTGTTATTATTATCATATTTTTGTTGACTCTACCACCGGTTCGGAATAAGTAGGATCTTCGAGAAGAGCCGGCAAGAAACGGAGCCGGAGGGACGGTAGAGTATGTTGAGTCATAAAAAATATTATAAATAATAATAGCACTAGCATAATAGTATCTATACAATATTTAATAGACATTTTGTGTCGGAAATTCATTTGAAATTCCTGCAGAAAAGTTTTTAGGCTGGTTGGTTGACCTATCAGATCGAGCCGATACCACATCGGAAAATAAAAATTCATCATCCCTACTGTCCAAAGGCTGATTTTTTTTATTACATAGGAAGGCAAACGAGCAGACGGTTCATTAAATGATAAGCCATGCCACACACTTGGCGGAACACAACTTAGCACTGTTTCCGATGGTTACGGTTCAGTTGACCAATATCAAATTGGCTGAGCCACCATTCGCTACGCTACAAGGATGTTTACGCGCTAGTAAAAACCATTTATTTTTTCCCGTAGATGAAAATTAAAGGGTATAAACATATTTTTTATAGGAAACCAGGAATTCAATATCAAATTTAGGTGACATGGCCAACTCACAGTTAGCATCATCATCATCAGCGTCAATCATCATTAAACGTCTCCACCACCCTCAGTGGCCTCGCACGAACCTACTTGTAAAGGGTTGTATAGCCCTTAGTCGTCCACGCGGGCCCAGTGCGGATTGACCTCACGGACAACCTTTGAATCTCTTCGCAGGCGTGCGCAGGTTTCCTCACGATGTTTTCCTTCACTGTAAGAACGTCGGATAAACGTAATGAGTCACCAACACTCCGTGATTGGTCACGCTCAGTTAACAATGGTAACAAAATAGGTTTACTCTTATTTTTCAAATTCTGAATAGTTTTGAATAATAGTTTCAGGACAGAAATCAGAAAGGAAAACTTATGTGAAATTTAGAGTTAATAGTTTGTATGAATTAATAAGGATTTTATATTGGATTGGGAAAGGGTTAGGTATACTAAGACAGCGCTGCTACGCGTTCCTGCTGAAAATTTTGTATCTAAACCACCTCTTCCAGCGCCCGCTGATAGAACGTTTCTTTCTTAAAGTTCACCTGCCCATTTTTTTATTATATTTATTTATCTTTGTTCGTAACTCCATGAACAATGAGGAAGGATAAAAAAACACAATTTAATATGACACGCTTTAATTAAATATAATAACTAAACATAGTTATGTAAAGTTTTATAATTTAAAAAAATCTAAACTGAAATCAATGATAAAAATCTTTAGTTAAAATTATAAAAATATTTGGCTTACGCAAAATAACAGTACAATACAAAAGGGTATCATAATATAAACAAAACGTCCTAACAGTGATACAATATGTCTATCTTTAAATAAGTTAAGTATTTTTTGTAATATGTCGCATATAAAATTTATTTGAATTTATAATTAATTTTACCATACAAAATTATTTAATCACAACACAACATAGTTGTTAGTTTGGGCACTTGGCCCTTAAAGAAAATGCATTACTCATGTTATGTTTAGATCGAAAGAAATGAAAAACGGTTCATATCAAAAAATGTTCTGAAGTGAGTTGTAGGTACCTAATAATAATTATTTAAAAGCGTCTTTTCGACTCCTGTGAAAATCTGAGTAATGTAGTTACAGAAAAAGTTAGTCCTAAAAACCTTAACTTAGGTACTGAAAAATTGCAAATCTACGAGTATCTATTGTAACGCATAGTCAATAGAAAAAGAGGCAATTGAAATTAACCTATTGCCCCTTTCCGAAGGTCCATTTCAAATACCAATTGTCGGTTAATGTACATTAGTGATGCTGATCTATCGATAGTTTTACTATCGATAGTTGACCTTGAAAATCATTTATATATCATCAATTTTTTATTAGATATAAGGCTTCAATAGTATCAATACTATTGATGGTATTCACTTTTATGGTACTTTAGGTACTGTAGACAGTATTTAGCCCTATCATTATAATTAATTTTTTTTAATATTTAGCAGCAATATACTACACTATTGATAGTTTATTATATATTGAGCTTCAATAGTTTCAATATTTTTATTTTTATCGATATCGACAAAATCTAAATTCCTATCGACACAATTGCTTTTGGTCATCTATCGACAGTGGACTATCGAGCGACCACACTAATAATATTGTTCATCATATACTTACAAAGCTCCTATGCATACGCCAGGTCCACTTGGCGGCTGTGCCCTAACCCCTCGTCTTCTCATACGACACGTATGCTCCTCCAAACGTCGGGCGGCTGCTTCGAGGGCGTCCACACGCGCCCTATACCCGACGCCTAGAGCGGGACTCCACAGGCGTTCCGATACCGCGCTCGCACGTGGCCACACCCTACACATATACAAATCATCATCATCATCAGCTCAAAAAACGTCCCTACCGAGGGGCATGAGCCTACCCGTAACGGGTAAGCCTTAGTCGTCCATGCGGGCCCAGTGCGGATTGACCTCATACACAACCTTGGAATCTCTTCGCAGGCATGCGCAGGTTTCCTCGCCGTAAGAGCGTAGGATAAACGTATACATGTAATTTTGAACCGACGCTCTTAAATTATCTTACGTTAATTGCCAAACAATAACAACACATTGAGCGTCGATGGCTCAATGGTTTAGACTGTAGCCATCCTACCGGGAGGGCTCAGAATCAAATCCTGCCACGTACCAATGAAATCGAAAATTATATGTTCGTTATCCGACGCTCTTACTGTGAAGGAACCAATCGTGAGGAAACCTGCGCACGCCTGCGAAGAGATTCAAAGGTTGTGCGTGAAGTCGGCCAATTCGCACCGGGCCCGCGTGGACGACTAAGGCCTAAACACACTTACTGGTAGGCTCGTTCCCCCTCGGTGGGGACGTTCAATGAGCTGAAGTTGATGAACAACACATACCTGCTAATGACGTTCGTATCGTCCACAACCTCCCCCCACATACAAGCTTCGCCCCCGACTATATTGTCCACTAGTTGTATTCCGAGTTTGTTGACGACCATCTGTCTCGGGTCCGCCATAAAGAAGTCCTGCCAATCGCCGCCGCTCTTCAAGTGGTCTAAATACCACGACGACGAGAATATGAGCCGGTGACCAGAATTTAACACCTGTGGTATGATTACATTGACTTTTATTTTGGGCCTATGAACACAACTTATATCAATAAAAATAATTTATGTTATCTCCATTGAAGAAACGTTGTGTACATGACTGTATTTTAACTATGGATATGTACTGTGTCTTAGTCAAATAAAAGCGTAGCATACAAAGTTTTAAAGCATTTACGTGAAAATAAAATAATATTATTTTTGTACAAACAATTAAGTTTAAAATAAAAATTAATGCCGGAGGTAATTACAGTTATAGTTTGAGGCAAAATGTATAATTAAAAGAAATACTTTATGATAGGTATATATATTCTAGGATGCATTATATTGAAAAGAAAAATAATGGCGGTGTGTACCTCAATAATAATTTATTTGAAACCATTAGCCCAATTTTGTGCAATACTTTTGTATGAAATAATGTACACATTAAAACGGGAAAAAAATATTTTGAAAAATGGTTAAGCAGTAAAAAGTGTACTTACCGATACCATTTCGTCGACCCAATCATTTTTCCATACTTGAATAATGGTATCTGAAGAGAGTCGGACCTTTTCATCGAATACTTCCTGGAAAGTCATAATCAAATCCGGTTCAATTGTGAATTAGAACTTTATAAAGTATTGGTTAACCTTTTGTAAATGTATGATAAATTACTAAAGGGACATATAAGCCGCGGTTGTCAATCGTCAGTTTTATATTAAAGTTTGCTAATAATAAAAAATACTTTTAATAAGCTATTGCATGTAAGTAACATCATTAAATAATGACTACAATGCAGATAAAAAAATGTACAAAGGCGAACTTAATGCCGAGTGGCATTCCCTATCATATGTTATTATAATCGTTTTTTCCAAAGTTTTTTTTTACCAACACATGGATCGTGTTGTCAAAATCCAATTTTTTTTTAAATAAATAAGAAACCCCAGTTCAATTCTTGTTGCTTACCTGCCAAACGATGGGCTTCAATTTGTCTCCAAGAAGTGGTATCACGTTCGCCATGAAAAGACCGTGGAGCTCCGATACAGTCATATTATGCTCCCGCATGTACTTTTGGAGGTCGGGGTTGGATTTCCTATGACAAAAAGTTTCAATAGATATTAACAAAATTGTTTCTTCGGATCTATTGGATGAACATTTTTATCTTTACTAGATATTATCAAAACGACTTCTCCATTCCCTTAGTTACGACAAATGGCGGCCTAACCGCTCAATCTCAAAAAAAAACATTAAAATAATTAATACTATATAAAAATGGCAAATAAAACATTGTGAAAATAAAACTGCCTTTTTTCATAACTGTTTTAAATCATCAAATAATAAAATAAAAAATATTGTGGTCATTTGATTTCTTATCTGTTTTATGGATGAACTCACAAATTAAGTTTTGATGTTATCTGACTGGATTTTGAATCGAAACTCTGAAAAAGGCTAACTGTTTCAAAATTACCGAATCAAAGTCGTAAAATGGATAAAATAAAACGTCACATGGCAGATAGTGATTTTTTTTATTCTGCCTCTTTCTGGGTTTGCTTATTAACTTAAGCAGTTTTATAAAAACCAAATTTTAACTAAAGCAGTTTTATAAAAATCTGATTTTATCTCAATCAGTTTTATCATCAAATGATTCTAACTAAAGCAGATTTATATAAACTTTCAAAGAAACAATTCCATACTAACCAACAATCTAATTCCACTTCATCGCCGCCAACATGGAAGTATCGGTCGGGGAACCACTGCTGCACCTCTTGTATGAGTTCCTCGAGCAGTTTGTACGTGGTGTTGCTGGTGGGGTCCATGGGGCCCAGTCCTATAACCCTCCCGCGCTGGTAGCACTTCGCAGGATGTTCGGGTACGCCTCGCCCCAAGATCGCGTATGACCTTGAATTGAAAGATAATTAAAATAAAACTAAGGCACATGCCACATACTTGACGGATCAATTATCGTGTAAAGGTTGAAAAGACATTTATTACACCAAAAGTACCGAGTTCGATCCCCGGGTAGTACAAATATTTGTGTGCATGAACATGAATGTTTGGGTGTCTGGGTTTTTGTACCCAGAACAGCATAGCTATGCGGGTAGCCAAACAATGGAGAGAACAAAAAAATATTATACGTGTTCATCCGTAAATAAGTACCCAAAATACGAGCTTTTCTTCTATTGGGGCAAGTTGGCCTAGTGCGAATGTCAATGGATATTTATTCAGAGTTGCTTCCCGTCCCGCTTTTGCCGGGACACTCCCAAATTCGAACCGCTACTGTTTTGATTGGACCAAACTCCGAACGTCTCTGATAGATACCCAGTCGTCCCGACTTTTTTCCCTAAAGGTGGCAACCTTGTATTTATTATTAATACTTATTTATAATATTTCGTTTGAAGTAGCGCCATCTCGCCCTAATCTAAGCAAGGTGCTTGTAGAATGTACACTTAACTGGTAAAATAATATTTTACCAGTACATAGAAATACCTCAACCAATACTAGCAAAAATGTTTCTGTATACAAATATTTGTCCTGAACGAGGATCGTACCGACATCGCAACCAAAAAAATAACATGTGCCGTCATTCTCATCAAGAAACGAGGCCCCTTGAAAATAATAAATGTTACATACAAGTAACACTTAAGATTATACCGTGTATCGAGAACAAATTGATAAATGTGTTGACATAAGATGTATTATAAGGTCATCATAACTTGCTTGAATTATAGACTAAATACACAGAATCCGTATTATCGTATCCGTAATACGGATTCTGAAATGTTATTTTAATTAGCACTGTTTATATTCTTATGTTATTAAAAAATAAAATTAATATCCACTGACATTCATATAGCGCCATCTAGCCCCAAGTTAAGCGTGAAGCCTGTATTTTGGGTACTAAACAACTGATAAACATTGTTATGTAAATATATATCCCATCAAAAACATTCTGTAAAAAATCTAGCCAAGTCTCGATGGAGCTGCTTGATTATCTCTAAAAAGTAATGAAATCAAGACAAAGACGTGCCAAGTCTAAGGTTTACTGCGATTACTTTACTATTGCGCTGTCCCAGCGCTATTGTGAATAAAAATTTGACTCACCTGGTACATCAAACTCGGGCAGTACGCGAATACCCCTATCCCTAGCGTAGCGTACAATCAGTTCTATGTCGGCCTTGCTGTACACCATTGTATAGTGGAATGCTCCTTTAGCACTGAAAATAAATAACAAGTTCTTACTACCTAATACATTTTTTAATTACGTTAATTGGCAACTAAGCAGACAATCTACCAAGAATACCCGACAGGATTAATAACAAATTAAAGTGGCAGTGGGCTGAACACATACTATGAAAACTCCGATCAATTAAAAATTTCTTTTGGAAACATAGGAATGTAATGTAAATACAAACGGAAATAGTGCACGGGGATCGAACCGTTTATGCTTGGTGAAGTAGTCAACTTCTCAACCATTATACCAAATGGATCATCAAAATACATTAACAGCTTCTCTAAAATCTATCTTAACATAAATTCTGAAATACCTCAAATCTGGAAATTTCTCGCTCTGATACGGAAAACTCTGATCATCTACGATATGCCAGTGGAACACGTTCATCTTATTCATACACATAGCGTCCAAGGTCTTTAGTATATTCTCCAACGATATAAAATGCCTAGACGTGTCTAGGAGTAATCCTCGATGCGAGTATCTTGGAAAGTCGATAACATGCGTTACATTCACACGTAGCTCCTGTGAATTAATAATCATGGTAAGGGTATTAAATAATAATCTATGTCGGTTTTTTTTTTCCTATTTTATGGAACTTACTACTGCTGTTGGTCGCAGATGACCTTTACAGCTTCACCTAGCAATTAGCGACCGCAGATGGCTCTCAGCCTTAAACATTTACACAACGAGCCTAAGGGCGTCCCAGAGTGGGACTCTCTTAAGAGTGGGAACCTCGGCTTAGGGCGTTGCGGGGGGAGGCATATATGTCGGTTGAGAGCGTCGATGGCTCATTGGTGTAGACTGTTTCCTTCTGATCTAGAGTGCACAAGTTCAAATCCCACCACATATATATATGTATATGTACACACGCTCTTACGGTGAAGGAAAACATCGAGAGAGAACCTGCACACGCCTGCGAAGAGATTCCAAGGTTATGCACGACGTCGGCCAATACGCACTACGCCCACGTGGACGACTAAGGCCTATACACGGGTATAAGTAGACTTGTACCCCTCAGTGGCGACGTAACGGGCTACTCCTGATGATAAGTCGGTTGCCATGTTGTTACAGCAGATTATAATATAATTGTCACAATACGTACTTTTCCTGCTGAAAGCGGGTTAGAGATAAAACATGTAACAGAATACGTATCTCTCTCAAATTGGCCTTTCCAACCGTCCAAGCATAGATTATAGCGTGGGAAAAGCCCTTTAATCAGGCAGCCGTTACAGTAAAAAATAAGTCGAGTGAAAGAGGTACCAGAATATAATTTCTATTGGCATCTAAGTCAACCTTATCAGTAAAGCATCAACTAATAAAGCTTTGATTCAAGTCAGGACGCACTGAACCAGCCCGAAACAAATCTTTATCAATATCAATAAGTATAGGCACAAAATATATTATTCCATCATTGTTTAAGCTCCTGTTTTTTACTATTGTAATAGGAAAACATTTAAAATTGACAGAGCTAATACGTTGTGCTCGTTAATACGTTTATCATTAATGCATAACATAAATACCAACTCCGTACAAACCAAAGCATTCCTATTCTTATCATATTTTTTTTGATATAGACGCAAATGTTTAACAAATATTTTGTATCGTTTGTGACCAACAACTAAATAGAATGTCTGTTTAGTTAAGTTGTTTGAATTGTTTTTGATTCGGTAAAATAACACAATTTAAAATATACAAACCTAATACTAGAATCAATTCTAGTAGTAATTTCGATTGAATTTGTAGACCTTGTACATTGTTTTACATGATTTTCAACCTATCGCTATCGCTCTACCTACAGTGGACTACTGTTTGACATAGATCTCCCCCATTTTGCAAAATATCCCGGTCCTCCGCTTTTCACATCCAGCCTCCACCAACGATCGCTGTATCCACTCCAGAACTGGTCTGCTCCAATGGCCATAGGTTCGGCGACATACATGATCAGCCCACTGCCACTTCACCTTGCTGTTCCGACGAGCTCGGTAACTTTAGTTCTCTTACGGATTAAATCATTTCTGATCTCATACCTAAGAAAGACCCCGAGCGTAGCTCGCTCCATTGCGCGTTAGCACGGGTAGGACGCATTGCTCAGACTTCTGTCTTTAAGCATTGCGGAATCGTTGACGTTAGGACATGGCATAACTTGCCGAATGCCGCCCAGCCCAACTGAATGATGATTAGGCGCAGATAAATTACTACAAATTGCTATTAAAAAGAATGTAATTTAAAAAAAATTTCAAAACAACATAATCAAATCATTCATTCTTTCATATCTAATGATCAATTAGCTATTTGACATTGTTTCTATATTAATTATCTACTCGTTGCACTTACATTTAAGTCGTCTGTGAAATAGTACAATTGTGACCATGATTCTAAACCCCTCAAGATACCCCAGATGGTAACACTCGATAGCTTCACTTTTGTCGATACGATTAGGTCATCTGTAACAAAAGGAGTCCATAATAATAAATAATAAACAGGTTTTGGAACTACTAATTCCCTGCAAGCACGAACTACCAGGACATTGAAAATGAAATTCAGGCGTAAGAAAATAAATGCGAGGAACAATAAATATTATTTTGACAAATGTATTAGTATAATATGAAAAATCATTCAATTTACAATTTCAATTTGTAGAAGTTCGCAACTTTAATAAAATTAAACTTGCAGTTTATCAAGACTAGCATTAAGTTAGTTACGTATCACACTGTCCACCAACAAATAGTATTAACATAACTTCCCGTACACCGTACTTAATAATGAAAAATTTTAACTCTGAAAATTCTTAAAATTTGTAAAAAAGCATATTCAAAATATCTTGCAAACACCACATACAACCATCATAATAACTCTCATATACACTCCCGTCTTCCATACCACACGGTACCTACTGTATGACCATGATGCGCTACAATACGTTATACATTTTTGAACAATGACGTTATTATTTAAATTCCCTCCATTCTTTCTTGGTAACAAAATTATTAAATAAAGTTTAGTAGTAGATCAGTTATTACTACCCTTTAAAACCTATAGAAATACGATGTACGTAGTGTTTTATCTAATGGTTTTTGAAGTGAATAGTTAATTCTTTACTTATTGTATTATTCGAAAAACCAATTGATGATGATAATAACTAAAGAGATCTATAAAATATGTAAACATAGATTCCATACAATGTACGTATCTTCATATGTACTAATTTCTTACAATGTAATATATTAAACACAATCATCTTAACTGGCTGTGTTATGTCATCGGTTGCGTAACAATATAACAATGTTATCATAACGCTTTTCTAACTGATTCATAAATCGCTGAGCATTTGTTAATCTCTCAAATTATACTTACATATAATTTTATGTAAGTATAAGGTAAGTTTATCTTACACTTTGATCTTATATATTTTAAATCGTTTAAGATCGCTATTAGTGAAAGTAAAATGGCGGACCAAATTCATACAAAAAGACGAAACACATTACGCGAGGTGAACCCTCCCTTATCGGGTTATCATGGACCGCTCATTATACCATATATCAGAGAAAACAAAGCTGATTGCGAATTAGATGTGTACATAAATTTATATTTTAGTCCAACGAACCAACAAGGAAAGTAATTTTCGATAAAGATATTTTATATTATTAAAAGCAGCGGTCATTGCGTCATGCCCTTGTTTACATTTACTTAATTCAATAGTTGATTGATTTTCCTCGTGTGCTAATTGGTAGTTAAAAATAATGAAAACCAATGGATGGTTTAATATGTGTATAAACATTGATGTAGAAATTATACGAGACCCGTTAGCAATACGGTTTTTTTGAAAATGCAGCAAATGAATTGACAGTTTTCTTAGTAGATTCAATAAAAATTACTTCTTTTCGAAAGTGCATTTAATGATTTATTTATTTTTTTTTGTTTGAGTTTGAGTTCTTAGTTATTTACAATGGATCGATCAACCAGCCTTTAATCACAGGCCTTCCTATGAGACTCAGGCCAAATACGTATTCTGGTACCGTCTGAAGCACGAGTAGAATGCATGATGAAAGTCAGATTGTGCGATTTTTTCCAGTTGGGTTAGCACTAGTGTTGCCAGTCGGGTCAATTAGCGCGGGATGTCCCGATTTTCAGGGGACTGCAGACGCGTCCCGATTTGTACCTGATCGGGACGCCAAATGATTAATAAAAAAATTAAAAAGTTTTCATCACTGTTCAGTGTTCTTCCAATCCACAATCTACATTACAATATGAATGACTGAAAGATAACCATATTTCAATTGAACCAACAGTTAAAGCCCCTAGTTTTTTTTATTATTTTTGTTTACTTTCCCGATCTACAACCTATCTCGATTTTTTTTACCTCATGTAGGTACAAATTTAAAACAAAAACGGACCTGGCACCACTAGTTAGGACATTGCATGCTGAATCACCTGATCGTCTGAAACTAATGATTTCATGCTTCGGAGGGAACCTTAAGCCGTCGGTCCAGATTACTATGTTGGTTTAATACTTGTAGAGTGGTAGTCGTAAGCACGCAAAAATCCGCATAGTAAGTTACGGACCAATCTCCATATATTTGACACCCATCTGGTGCAATGGTTGAGATGTCTCTGTTACACCAAGGGTACCGGGTTCGATCCCCAGGCAGTACAAACATTTGGGTATGCACGTCTGTTTGTATTGGTCTGGGTGCTTACTATGTATAATATGTATGTATACAAAAAAGTATGTTTATCCTCTGTTTAGTACCCATATAACAGACATTTGCCTAGTTTGGGAGTATATGGCGCTGTGTGAATGCCAGTGGATATTTCTATATTTTTATTATTCCTGACATCTGGATAGGCAGTGCCATGCAATAGGACTTAATTGGCTTTTAAATATATCTATTCATAATATACTCGTACCATCAACGTAACATAATATGTATACAGTGAAAAGTCATTCAGAAACAAAAACATTCAAACGACCGGCTTCATAAAGTTGGATCATATGATAAAAACACTGATCTAGATTAAGTACTTACAACTTTCATCCATGTTGAACGAGGGGTATTCATCACAAGGAGCATTAAGCTCCACCTCCATCTCCCGCAGCCGACCTTTGTGGAACTCATCGTAGTGGTAGACAGTGTCACCAGAACGCTTGGAGCGAGGTCGGCGGGACAGTCGGATCACGTTGTTAGTGTTCCTCAATAGAAAGGAATAGCGCTCTATTGCCCGTGTTAATATATCGCATGATTGATTTGTTGTCTGAAAAATTAGACTCTAAAAATTATGAAGAACTTTCGTAATATGGGCAGATACCTATAAGACGTCAAGTTCATTTGTCCAAGCATTCTACGGTATAGTGTTCAAACGTACGTTCTACAATGTTATTATGATATATAACATTGTAAAATTCCTCCTCTGTTAAAGAATCTCTAGAAGAAATCTTTCAATAGATTTTCTTTTATGTCTTTCCACAATAGATCGAATATTTTAATAGTACCTACTAGTAATATGTGCCCGTATTATATTTTCACTATTACATTTAAAATTCGAGAAATAGCTTTCTCCTATTGACTTTTGAATATGACGAAAAAAGAAAGGCCAACGCCTAACATATACCTGAGTTTGATTCAATTTTAAAAACGTTTTGAGATTTGAAATTACTTAGGTGTATGTATTGGACATCATACATGAGTATTTTAAGATTTATCTGTTTTATTTCACACGAAACTTATCAAGAACTTTAATTTTTTAAAGAAGTCTTTGTTTTATATCTACTTATTGAAAGTTATTCAGAATCAATTGGAAAGATCATACAGATTGTCACTGTTCACCTATGATTCTGTAGGATATATAATCATTGCTGTTCACTGTCATTATTCAGTAATCTTTGTACCTATTCTTACTATTGGTACGAATAAATGCGAATAAGGTAATTATTTATGTAGTTATACTGATTTCTTACATAGAAATAAGAAAGTGATTCAGCCTCAAAGTCCAAGATTAAATTAAATGAGCAGAAAAGATCCAGCAGAGTTTAAAATGATTAAAAAAAATATCTATATCCGAAGATTTTATTATTATTATTGATTTATGATTTTACTGGCCAATTTCCAGTGTTAATTTAAGATTTAATTTAAGACCCATATTAAATTATATTAGCATTTCGGAACAAAGAATTTATTATTAATTTATTTCATCATTATTAAACTATAACTTAAGTTTTGTTACTCTTAGGTACATACTTGAACTTTCAGGTCGACTTTTTTCCCGGAACACTAATCAATACTTTAAACAAAGCTTGTGCTTGTTAAACACATGTATCTTAATTTTTATCAACAGTTACCTTATATATTTAATAAATAGATTATTGCTTAAAATATCTTACATTTATAATAAACTTAGACGGATTGATTGTGAAATATTCATTCGATTTCTTCTGGTATTGAGGTTTAGGCCAAAGTTCACCTCTCGTTGGTGGATATTTAGAGCCCGGATTCACAATTTGTAAGCTTGAGGCTAAATATACGGTCAATGCACAAAGAATAACATATCGCAACATTTTGGCGGGAAATTAACGTAAACTTTAGGTTTGTACATAAATATTTTAGATGTTATAAAACACTAAAAACATAGTTTAAAATATTAATAGATTCGAAATACCAAGATGCTCCCGCGCGGCAATTGGCAATAACAATGATGTTATCCTCAATTTATAACCGCATTATCAAGCCGATGAAATCGGTCTCAACTTGACAGACTGACTGACAAATAGTGGCAAACAACAAACAAAATGAATTAATTTTATTATTCATAGTTCACTCTATAGTTTTTTTAGTCCGGTTGTCTATGGTAGCTTTGTTACTATTAAGTACCCCTTGTACCTCATAGATGTCGCTTAACTATCAAATATTTTAAAATTTCATTACGTCACTCAATCATTCGGTCTAAATTCAAAACGTACGTATGTCTCATTCATTCATTATCTGTCAAAAAGTTGTAGTAATCCAAATCCAACTTTGCTTTGAATTTTTTATATATTTTTTACGTTGATTGTAGAACATTCACACACTTTTACTCTTTTTCACAGTAAAAGAGAGCAGTGCAACTTGAGACGTATGTGTATTTAATGGTGTTTCACGTTATCAGATGTTTACTTAGTCACAGAAATCAAGATTGTCGCATATGAATTGATCATTTGAATCACAATGAAAGTGCATATAAAATAGCTGGTGTCAAGCAGAGTGTGAAGAATATCGGGTGTACACATTAGTAGATCGCGTGTGGAGACGGAGATGGCGGATAGCGGATCGTTCGTAGCGAAACCGGTACGGGGTTGGCTTCACCCTGATGCTGTGCTCGCAAGCGATGGAGTCACTTATGCAGTCAGAGTACGTACCCTTATTAGCACTATTCAAGTATTAACCTTATGTGGATGATATTTTTGCAATGCGCTCTTTGGTCGTAGTATTCACAATAATATAGTTTACCAAAATCTAAACAGCACAGTTCATTATTCCTATGGAGTTATGATATAACATATTAAACAAACAAACAAGACGTATAAAATCATAGGCGGCAAAGTAGGTTGGTGGGCGAAAATGAGATATATATTTGAACTTACTGAAAATTCAAATGTATACCAATTCTGTGTTCACTTTATTATCAAACATGGCCATAAACCCTTCAAAAACACCTAAGAAAAATGACTGGGGTGAAAAACGGCTATCGGCTGGAAAATAACTGTGTTATTTCGACTACCAAAATTCAGATCAACCCTACTTTGCCACCTTTGATTCTATACGACTCAAATATATGCCTTGAAACTTATGAATAACATAATCAGTGGTCTGTGGCAAAATCTAAAAAATGACTAATGCTGTAGTAAAATAACCAGACTACAAATAGAAACTGGTCTGGTCTAAATTAAGATATGATAAAGTTATTGTATATTGGCTAATGAGTAAGCATATCTCCTTTAATCTTCTCTTAACAACATAAACCTGACAATGGGATATACCTAAGTGTGTCATAACACAGTTACTGATGGAAATGTGTTTGTTCCACTAAAGTCGTAGAACATACTTATATTATACATTGTAACAACACTATCTGTTGACATGTAGCAGTGCTACAAATGAAGACAATCTACTGGCTATCATAGCCTGAAATTGGTAAGGCCAAATTTTCAAATGCATAAATGTTCAAAGACTTTGCAGGGATATCTGTCCTCACAAATAATAGATTTTCTATTCTATTCTGCGATAAGTCTATATAAGACTAGATCAAGTAATTATCTACTTCATCAAAACCGCATGTAAACAATAGATTCATTCCATTGTGTCTTGTGAGTTTAAACCTGTGCTATGTTCGAGTGGGTAAGGTAATCAGACTCACTATTAACAGTGCTGTCAAATCCATTCATGTTGTTCAATCTTATAATTGGTGCAGTGTTTACTTCACAGCATTATTTACTAAACCTAGTTAAATCAAATATGAACTTTAATTTTATGTAGAAAAAATATCATTAGTATATCAGACAAAAGAAATGTCAATAAATGGTGTCTTTACCCTATTCAGGAATACATCCAATCATACCAATGTGTGGTGCTTCCAACAAGTTATCATGAAAGGGCTGAAATGCTGATAGCATTTTTTATGTCAATAAGTGAATGGGACAGTCAGTTTGCTCTTCTGGTGGCAAATGACACACCTGACCATGACAGGTGCAGTGTTGAAGGAAATTAATAATAATAGGAAGTCATTATTTTCTGTCAACATGGCCCTGCAACGGTCAGCGGAAATGATATAAATGAGATTTAAAATCAAATTGACATGGAAACGTGTATGTTTACGAGTAGTCTAAAACTACACACACTAAGTACACTGAGCTTAGAAACAATAATCACCTTTACCTGTCCCTTATAGTACATTGGCTGCATGGAGGTTTTGACTTCAATGAAAAAGCTGGACTTTGAAACAAGATCGCAAGTTGCAAAGTAAGTTTTGATTTTAATTACATCTTATGTTTGAGATAGTAATTTTCATACACATAGGTTATAATTTTTATTTACTTGTTATCATAATATATCATAATTTGATATTGATTTATAGTCCATCAGTAGAACATTCAGTTACAAATTTCAGTTCACCATAAATCAATTTGGGAGTACATAGTAATTAATTAGGTAACTTTAGATGAGTAATTTTAAGTAAAAACATATCCTTGTACATTAAATTCAGATAAAAATGTATGAATATACAGTGTTACCATATACTTAATATTGTTTTTATATTCATTTACAGAGAATGCATCGCCAGAGTTTGCGCCGCGGCTGGTCTGCGGTCGGCGGATAAGAAGCGTCGCGTGTGCCAGGCGGCGGCTAGAGCCCTAGCCGCGCGCCCACGTATGGCGCACTCGGGCTCGAACGTCGCCCTCACTGTATCCTCTAGAGCGATCACTCTAGCCGCACTGGAAGGCGGAGATACAGTCGCCAGACACGACATGCCTCGAGTCTCATTCGCGTCGGGTGGCGACGCGGACTCGCTGGACTTTGTCGCTTATGTGGCGAAATCAGCACCGCCCACGGAGTGGAGGGCCTGCTATGTCCTGGAGTGCGGCGGTCGGCTAGCTCAAGATGTGATCGCGACTATAGGACAAGCGTTCGAACTGAGATTCAAAGAGTTCTTAACGAAACCCTCATCGTAAGTACTTATACGAACTTAAAATTATTTGTCATATCACATTTAACATAATTCTGATATGAAATAGACCAACTATTTTGGTATTGGATAGAATACATCGCACATAATAACAAAATATAATTTTGTTATTCCATTGGATTGAAAGTTTGAGAAACAGGTGATTATGGGGGTTTCCATCAAATTCAGCAAAATGTGGCTAAATAAAGTGGGCAAAACAAGAATCCAACGAAAATAGTTTAAAAAGTTAGGCTAGGGCACACTTTTTAAATTACTGTTTTATACTTTCACTATTTATAACAGAATACACATTTTATCAGCATGACTCAATTTGGTTCTAAAAATCAATAAAAGTTCAGTAGAGTGATACCTTATGTGTGAATCATCAAATCAAGTTTGGTATCAACAGGAAATACCAAGATATTGAATGCTTGATATTTATAAACAATCATAACTTGTTTGCTTGTTCGGTGGCGCGCTAGAAAGGACCCTTAGACACAAGACATACATGGTCATTGATCTGCTCTGATATAGGGAAATGCTGTGGAAGCAGTTTGAACCCCATACATATTACGTATTTCCGCCCTCCGACCCTAAAACCGACGGCTTTTGAAAGGCGTTAATATCGAAGAGCCGATATTCCCCCTACTTATTAGTCACAACGTTCATTACTGGATAAAGGCCTTCCCCGATTACTTCCGTTACTTATGAATTTCAGATTGCAACCTAATGTATTGGTAGTTACGTTATAGCTGTAAAAATTTAGGGCGATCGGCCTGCTGATGAGGTTTTGACAGGCACGCCATTGCCTCGTTCGCTGTTCGTTAGGGCTGGAGCTTGAGGTGGATCCCAAAATATATATGCTTGAACCCCTTACTTCCCTATGACGTGTTTATATTATATTTATTACATATTTCTATTGCCACACTGGCAGTGAAATGACTGGAAATGTGAATTCACATTTTCTTACGACAAATTACTAACTTTCCAATGGAGATACCGGTCTAGGAGTGGACATGCGATAGATTGAAGAGAGTAATAAAGGAGTGACTAACTACCCCGGTCCCATGGGCTGATAGCCACCTGTGCTGGCTGAGAGGCTCTCAGTGAGAGCCATCTGCGGTCGCTAATTGCCCAGCGAAGCTGTATAGGCCATCTGCGGCCAACAGTAGTAGTCAGTTCGAAAAAAAACCGGTCCCTTCAAGGTTTCAAGCACAGGCTATAATTATCATGTCATGTCTTAGGGGCTCTATTTTTTATGTAAATATAATCATGTGGAGATATTTTTTATATGTAAAATTTGCCACTTGCCTACAAAATAAAATGTATATTTGTGTACAGGTTAAACATAAACGGTACGAGCGCGTCTGCGTTAGAGGATCGAGATTATTACAACGATATGCCGGACAAAGTACCCCCGGAGCCTCCGACGCACCGCCACCCGCCTCCGCCGCCTCTGCCACCACTTGCCTCGCTGGCTGACTTACCTCCCATATCTTCGTAAGTATTTATATTTTCGTAAGTACTTATATTTCGTAAGTACTTATATCTTCGCAACTAATTATATCTTCGTAACTACTTATATCTTCGTAAGTACTTTTATCTTCGTAAGTACTTTTGTAACTATTAAAGTGGTATTTATCTATGGACAATATAAAAACAAGAATTGGTGCCACGAAAAGGGGTAGAAATTGGGGGTCCAGGGACGCAGCGACCGCCCGCAGCAGCCTCTTTTTTTTCTTTTAATAAAGTAGCAAAGAAATTCTAGCAGAAATAATGCGATGGCTAGGTACTAAAAGGCTAAAAAAAAAGGAATTTTTGCCATTTCCTTTGCTGGCACCCCTTAACTTTCTGCCACATTAATGGTTAACTATTGTGTGCCCAGCTCCATTGTACTACTTCCATAACCATTAAAGTGAAAGAAAGAAAGAACCATTTTTGTTGGCCACAATATTTACAAAACAATGGAAAAGTGGAAAGTGACCTACCACTTTTTTTATTCAATTGTAACTGGATTCCTAAATCCAGTTACAATTGAATAAAAAAAGTGTAAACGTTAGTTTTCTCTTTATCTTAATATATCATTGCAGACATGAGGAGAGCGTCCGGCACTACGTAAACCAAACTCCTCCACCGCGGACACCGCCCACCGCGTTACTGCCTAATCACCATACAGACATTTTTGACATGCGTAAGTGTTTCTTTTTTTTTGGGATATATTATTAATGCGGATTTTGTCATACTACTTTAAATTACAATTACCTAGAAAATCAGAGTCATGCACTCAGGCCCTACGCCATCTAGCCTCAATTTAAGCCATGGGCTTATGCTATGGGTACTAAAAAACGGATAAACATGCTTGTGTATTTTAAATATATAGAAATAATACAATAAAACCCCTTGACCAATAAACACACATGCATGAAGCACAGCACCACTTGGTTGTTAAAAGTACTGAAATAAACATCTGTATATATACAGATGTTTATTTCACAACTTTTGAGCGTCGGTGGCTCAATGGTGTGGACTGTCGCCCTCCTACCGGGAGGGCTGAGGTTCAAATCCCGACACGTACCAATGTGTTTTCGAATTTTCGAAAATATATGTACGTTATCCGACGCTCTTACGGTGAAGGAAAACATCGTGAGGAAACCTTCATGCACGCCTGCGAAGAGATTCGAAGGAGGTCGAAGGAAGTCGTCCAACCCGCACTGGGCCCGCGTGGACGACTAAGGCCTAAACACCCTATACGGGTAGGCTCGTGCCCCTCGGTGGGGGACGTTTAATGAGCTGATGATGATGATATATACATATTTATTATCCCATAAGGAAAAAAACTGGTTTAATTTTGTTACATAATTTATTACCTAATGCCCGAAATCTGAACAAAGTGGAAACAAAACATTTTCCTGTTATATCGGTTCATATAACTTTCGCAAGGAAGCTTCTTGTTTTTTGATTACATGTTCATAAACCAGGAAACTGGTTATATTATTATGTATAGTACGCGACAAGTTGAGAGAGTTGCATATTAAATCGCCTGATTGTCCAAAAAGAAAGATGATATCCTGCTTCGTAGGGCACATGAAGCCGTCGGACCCGGTTACAAGCCTAGTATACACGGTGTTAAATAAGTGAGCAATAATACTTAAGGGGAGGCATGCTTATTTTACGTATTAATCAACAGCAATAGGACCAGGAGTACAGCTACTACTCCGAACTTCCATTCATTGAAATTGAATTTGAAACCATAGGAATAAGTGGCAACCCTGATTAGTCGGCTCATTTAAGTCAATGACCGCCCGCGAGAATAAGTATTTAGCGTACACGTACCTATGAGCGAGTATGTGACGTGAAGAGTTGGGAATGAACAGCGATAAAATGAAAATACTTATTTTTATAAACTAATACAAATTTAATTATTTCCTATCTAAAAACATATCATCAACACTTTTATTTACAGAAACTCGCGCACTATAAGAAAGGCTCGAAGTGTCCACCTTCTTTTTCAATACACAAAGCAGTACGTCGTAACATTGATGCACGGCAATTCTGCAACATCTGGGGAGTTACCGTAGAAAATGCGATGTTTATTCTTCTTAGCATTTCTTCTCGGGTACTGCATTCCACAGCGTAGACTTGGTTCTTTAGGTAACTCCATAAGAACAAGGAACTGGGCCACCTCTGCCAACCCATTTGTCGGGGTACATCACGTTCAAGTATTCGCGGACGCAACGATCATAGTGAGCAGGTGCTCCATCATGCTGGAATACTAAGTTGACATATTCCGACACTGGTAGCTCTCTTAAACCTTCTTCTATTTCATTTTTCAACATATTCAAATAACCTTCCCCATTTAGACCTTGAGGGAGATAGATTGGTCCAAGTATGCGGTCTCCGACGATACCAGTCCACACGTTAATTCTCCAACGATGTTGGAAATTGCTCTCGCGCGAAACATGAGGATTCTCATGGGCCCAAACATGCTCATTGTGTAAGTTGAGCACTCCATTTCTTGTAAATGAAGCTTCATCAGTCCACACCATTCTTTTGGCGAAGTGAGGGTCTTCAAAAATGCGTCTTCTGTACCATGTACAAAAATCGATTCGCAGCTGAAAGTCTGCAGGCGTAAGTTCCTGAGTCCGCCGAAAATGATAAGCATGCTGGCCGTCGTACCCCACTTAACAAGTGCGAATGAGGAGACTCATTACCTAAAATTCTCGCTGACATTACCGAAAGTCGGCAGTTGGGTTCGGCAGGACATGTTTTTCAAAACGCTTATTATTATTTTTTAAATTACAAAAGAGATTCCTGATCGGGAAACCATCGTTTTAGTTTCTCACAAAATGAAATGTTTAGTTACGCAGCAAATAATTCAAGTACTAAATATTAAAATGTTGCGTTAAGTAATTATTTTAAAATTATGTCAGTTAAGCAGCCGACTATCTACCTCTACGTGGTGGTAAATGGCAACTATCGCATAAGATACGAAAATGTTTGCATAACCTATAGTTGCTGACTTGTGACGTAAAGTTAAAAGTAATCAAGTCATGTTTTGCCCGTCACCTGTTGCCCTGGAATACCAAAAGCATAATTAAACATTATTATTATTTAACTCTGATAGGTAGTGCAAGGTCAAAAGTTTGAGAAATACATAACATTATTATGTAATTTTATTTGAATTTAAAAGTAACATAATTACTTCAGCATAAATGAAAACCTTTCATTTTAGAACCTCAGTTATCAATTAACGAATTAAATGTTTATTTTATTGTAAGGAACCTCCATCCTTTTTAAAATTGCCGGTAAAGCAAGCCGCTGTGCGCTATGTAAAGGGCTCGCTTTACCGCCAATTGTGCCGCCGCTTGCGCCGGCATCCTTTGTATGAATCGGCGCGTTCTTTGTTCTCCCTTTGACCTTTAGCCGCTAGCGATTATTTTCAGTGCCGCAAGACGTTTTGGTTGTAAATTCCTAGTTCTTTTCGGCAACATTTTTATGCAAAACATTTTAATTGAAGTCAGTTGCTCTGTATCTTCTATGAACGTTAGTCGTATCTAAAAAAAACAAAATAATTAAAATGTCACGGCTGCTGAATGCAAGAGGAAATTCACGGCATGTGTATTCCAATAGCGAATTCTATGATATGATCCTGTGTGTTGGAGCTGCTCGCAACAATAGCATTCACCAGGCACGTGAAATTTACCGCCAGAAGTTCATAGAAGGAAGGCCGCCAGCTGAACAACGCCGTTTGCCTCCTTTTAGCGTTTTCAGAAACGTGTGCCTGCGACTACATAGGACCGGATCCTTCCATGATGAACAGAAAGAGGGAAGATCAATCACTCGTGATGTGATCTTAGAGGAGCGGATTCTACGTCACTTCGAGGATAACCCGGAAACCAGTACGCGACGTGCCGCCGTGGTGTTTGGCGTGAATCATGTGATGGTATTCAACATATTGCGCGACGACGGCCAGCATGCTTATCATTTTCGGCGGACTCAGGAACTTACGCCTGCAGACTTTCAGCTGCGAATCGATTTTTGTACATGGTACAGAAGACGCATTTTTGAAGACCCTCACTTCACCAAAAGGAATGGTGTGGACTGACGAAGCTTCATTTACAAGAAATGGAGTGCTCAACTTATACAATGAGCATGTTTGGGCCCATGTCAACTTAGTATTCCAGCATGATGGAGCACCTGCTCACTATGATCGTCGCGTCCGCGAATACTTGAACGTGATGTACCCCGACAAATGGGTTGGCAGAGGTGGCCCAGTTCCTTGTTCTTATGGAGTTACCTAAAGAACCAAGTCTACGCTGTGGAATGCAGTACCCGAGAAGAAATGCTAAGAAGAATAAACATCGCATTTTCTACGGTAACTCCCCAGATGTTGCAGAATTGCCGTGCATCAATGTTACGACGTACTGCTTTGTGTATTGAAAAAGAAGGTGGACACTTCGAGCCTTTCTTATAGTGCGCGAGTTTCTGTAAATAAAAGTGTTGATGATATGTTTTTAGATAGGAAATAATTAAATTTGTATTAGTTTATAAAAATAAGTATTTTCATTTTATCGCTGTTCATTCCCAACTCTTCACGTCACATACTCGCTCATAGGTACGTGTACGCTAAATACTTATTCTCGCGGGCGGTCATTGACTTAAATGAGCCGACTAATCAGGGTTGCCACTTATTCCTATGGTTTCAAATTCAATTTCAATGAATGGAAGTTCGGAGTAGTAGCTGTACTCCTGGTCCTATTGCTGTTGATTAATACGTAAAATAAGCATGCCTCCCCTTAAGTATTATTGCTCACTTATTTAACACCGTGTAGAAGTCAATACCCCCCAATCCACATTGGTCCAGTGTTTTGGATTGGGGCCTAATCACCTAATAGCTGTGCTGTGTGAGAAGCCCTTTTTCCTTTAAGATTTGTCATTATCAGCTCATTATACGTCTCCAACGAAGGGCAGGAGCCTACCCCTAAAAGGATGTATAGGTTTTAGTCGTCCACGCGGGCCCAGTGCCGATTGACCTCACGCAGAACCTTTGAATCTCTTCGCAGGCGTGCACAGGCTTTCTTATGATGTTAACTTCGTGAGAACGTCGGATAAACATACATATAATTTTGATAATTCGAAAACACATCGTTACGTGGCGGGATTTGAACCGGCGCCCTTGAGATCGGAAGGCAACAGTCCAAACCAGTGCGCCACCGACGCTCCTTATGTTTTAAAGGCTTATGATGTATAATATGTTTATGAGCGTCGGTGGCTCCATGGTGTGAACTGTTGCCTTCCTACCGGGAGGGCTGAGGTTCAAATCCCGCCACGTACCAAAGTGTTTTCGAGTTTTCGAAAATATATGTACGTTATCCGACGCTCTTACGGTGAAGGAAAAAATCGTGAGGAACCAGCGCACGCCTGCGAAGAGATTCAAAGGTTATACGTGAAGTCGTCGAACCCGCACTGGGCCCGCGTGGTCGACTTAGGGTAGGGGTAGGTCCATATACACCCTATATGGGTAGCCTCGTGCTCCATGGTTGGGGACGTTAAATGAGCTAATGATGTATATGTTTAGAGCCGTTCACGGCGACGCCGGTGACGTCATCGGCTGCGTCATCGTCGTCGGCTCCGTCGCCAGCTGAGGCGGAGCCGCTGTCGGCGCAGAGCCAGGCCGCGCTGTTGGCCCGCGAGCCCTGGTTCCACGGACCCATCTCCAGGACCACCGCTGAAAGGGTAAACCAACTTACCTTCTGCACGATAAAGAACAATCAATATATTCTATTCTATAAAAATATTTATTAAAATTTTTACCTTAACGCGTCTTTAAAAAGGTACAAAATCAAAAGCACGAGCGTACTACTATGTCACAATGACATGTAGCGAGCGACGTGATTATGAAGAAAATTCTGCCCAACTGACGCTAGGCAGAATTTTGCCGCAGACACTTTTTTATTCATTATTTTTTATCATATACATTACTCAACGTTGATTTTTACTTAAATTGAGTTAGAAAAGTATAGCGCTCTATACGATAAATAGCGCCATCCTTTTCTAACTCAATTTAAGTAAAGGTCAACGCTTGAACAATAAACTAACTAGATGCACAATCTCACTCAAAAATTGTCTGCGGCAAAATTCTGCCTCGCGTCAGTTGGGCAGGATTTTCATTCATAATCACGTCGCTCGCTACATGTCATAGTGACATAGTATTACGCTCGTGCTTTTGATTTTGTACCCTTTCAACGACGATCTTGTGAAAAAGGTTCTCTAGCTTAGATCATCGTATCCGCTTGAATAGTTGACAGCTGGATATAAGACAGGAGAAGCAAAAGAAGTAAGCCACTAATGTCCGCCATTGCCATCCAGTGCTGTTGGCACTGCCTGATATCTATCTTAGGTCATCAAAGCACCTAGCAGGAAGGTGACTTACACTGAGCCTGCCAATACATAGTCTCCACTCCAGAACTCGTCAGAATAAGTCCATTCACTAGTGTCTTGTGACTCGAAATCTATGCAAACGTTTTCTTTTGAAGTAGGTTAACCCTTTGACAGCCAATGACGCCTTAAGGCGCAAGACACAATTGATTTTCTATTGTATCTGGATTCCCGGCATTTCAACGGGTTAGTAAAAGATCTGTAACCACATTTAGGATAACTATGGCTATTTTTGTTTGTTTTTTAGCTGGTGGTAGCAGACGGCGAGTTCTTAGTACGCGAGAGCACGGCGGTGGCGGGACAGTTTGTGTTGACGGGCGCGCGACGCGGTGCCCACAAGCATTTACTGCTTGTCGACCCCAACGGCGTGGTAAGCAAATAGCCAAAGTCAAACATAGAATACACGTGTTCTTCTGGCATAACAGTGTTCAACTTACTGGTCCAAGCGTCGAATTTAGGTTGCTGAGTGGTCCAGAGATCGAATCGCGAATGCACACATTGTTAGCAAAAAGCCAAAGTCAATATTACTTTACTTGTTCTTCTGGCATAACAGTGTTAAACTTCCTTCGAGGTCCAAGCGTCGAATTTAGATCACTGATTGGTCCAGAGATCAAATCTCGTGGGAACGCACACATTGTTAAAAACTGTGCATGTTTAGTTGCCCACTCTCTCTCTTTGTACTCTCATAGCTTATTTTGTGCAACTAACCAATGCAGACTGGTGTTTTAAAACAAAAATCTTAGGATAATAGCAAGTACAGCTTATTTCAGTATGAATTGAATAATTAAATAAACTGTTTGACAGTATCTACGATTGAAATTACCTGGGGTATTACCACTCATGAAAAAGTATTACAACAGTATTATTGTCTAGTACAAAAAAGCTGACGTGTCATTACTGAATACTGTTTTTTTATGTTACGAAGGGAGCGGGACGGTCAGAACGCTCACCTGATGGTAAGTGATACGCCTGACCACGACAGAGCGGCATTGAAGGAACAACAACTGATAAACAGTTATTATTCTCCATCAATGCCGCACTGTCCGTCACCTGAGACCACAGGTGTTAGGTCTTTTATACCCAGTAATTTCACTAGCTACAGTGCCCACATCCCGAAACACAAAAGTGCATAGCACTCCTTATTTCACGGGACGATATCTGGCATTGAGGTGGTAACTACCTAGACGACTCAGTATCGAGTCTACCACCTAGTATTTTAAGAAATGGCGTTAACCTCCAGGGGTCCATTATTACTCTTTTCGTTGTTCCCTGGTTGTTTATTTTACGTGATTATATCAGGTACGAACAAAGGACAGCGTGTTCGAGAGCGTGCCCCACCTGATCAAGTACCACTGCAGCAACGAGCTGCCTATCGTGTCGGCCGACTCCGAGCTGGTGTTGCGTAAGCCGGTGCCGCGAGCTCCCTGACCCACAGCCCCTGCCCAACAGGTGAATTAAAAAATATTTTATTCATTGGTACAGACTTGCCAGCGACATATAATTATACATTACAATGGAGTAATGTATGTGAAACGTGAAATATATGTCTTTACAGGCAAATATAACATTGAAATAATAAAAACAAATGGTCGAACAAAAATGGGGGGCTACCTACTTAACATTTTGAACCATTAGTATATCAACTAGGTGGTTAAAATGAATTTAAAAAATTAAAATGATTAAATAACTAGCTGTGCCCCGCGGTATAAGATATTCTCCCGCAGCGAACGTGTATATCCCGGCTGTCAGCTAACTTCATACCAAATTTTATTAAAATTGATTCTTTAAGTGACGCTAAAGCGTGCCATCGAGGGTAACAACATGGCATTATTTTTAAAAATTAGGGTAAAAAAAGTAGCTCTTTTTTTATTTATTACATCAGCTACCTGTCACTTAAAGTCCCGTCAAAATCGGTCCAGCTGTTTCAGAGATTACCCGATAGAACTGTACTGTAGTACTAATATACTACTTTCAAAATGTACCATTCATTTCCACCTACCAGCCTTCCCACATAGCATGGCTATTGGTGGGAATGTGTTTGTGTGTGTATTTGAGTAATACAAACAAATATGTCTAGCTAGGTATTTTATATGAACAGAATTTATTTACAAAATATTAGGTTATATTATTTTTTATCCGTAGTTTAAAGGGTTTCTTATGACATTATTTTTCTATATTTATAGCGCTATAATCTAAAAAATCACGACTTTTGGATAATAAATGCAGTATTCTCAAAAACAGAAAACTGAATTAAAATAATAGAAAAATATAGTTTTAAATAAATAGGCTTTAAAATTGATAAGTTAGGCCAACCAAATATAATTAGAGGCAGAAATAAACATCCAAGAAAGTTTAAAATTGGTCTCTTAAAAAGCTGCATTTTTGACATAATACTCTCTTCCACTAAGTGAGCGATAGGTTTTTAAAGCTTTGGCAGCTTAATTGCAAGCTAAAAGGTTGTTAAATTTTATCTTAAAGGCAAGCAGACGTCGAGTCGAAAAGAACGAGCCCCCTTCGAGTCGAGTGACAGATGCGACACAAAGAAAAAAAAGAAATGGACGTAACTGAATAGGCCCATTAGTCTCGTTTTTAATTAATCGAATGAAAAACAAATAGAAAATTGATTTTTTAATAAATGGCGTTTTGTCGTTATCTTGTTGTTTGGCAACAGTTATTCTATTCATTAATTGATAAGATATATTGGATATTATTTGGGCAAAAATAATAAGTCCGCATTACTGATTATTATAAATCTAATAAAGTGAAGTCAAGTACATTTTACATCATGACAGCTGAGTTTCTATGTATTGCCCTTATGAAGAGTAATTTTATTCTTATATTTTAATTGTATTTACTGAACTTTATAAATGTTTTAATTGATCTGATTTAGTTCATTATTAGATATTGGATCTTAGATTAAGATATATGTTTAGTTGTTAATGAATGTACGTAACTTGAAAGAAAAGACTTATGCCGAGTTGTTCGTTGAGCACATTGACAAAGGGAATAGTCTGTAAACTTCAAATTTGTATCTAACTTGCACATAAGTAAATAGTGTTCTATGCCCAGAGTAGGCAACAACTAAAAATGTTATTTATGGCAACGTTAACGTCGCATTCTTATTGTCTTGATGTTCACTATATTAAGTAAAGTTAAAAGTAAAATTTGTTATTCGCTAAGGTGAGTACTATGTGTAATAATTATTATACTTACCAAATGTTTATATCGCCCCAAAGGGTTATGTTAACATTCATAATTAGGTCAGTTTGATGTTTAAAAATGTGTGTTATGCAACAATATACGTTGTTTACTGTTGTTTCCGTGAATAAAAATACCTTCCATTTTCTTCCAATTAAAAATTGTCTATATTCCAGTTGTTCTTAAGATTCACTGTAGGAATGAATACTACACAAATACAAAACAAGTTATGAGAATATTATTCTTAATAAATAAAATGCTGTTATGATCGCAAATTAATATGTTTCCAAATACAGCGATAATTTTATTGATTAAATATTCATATACCAATATAGATATAATAATATGCATTTATACTAATATAAATTGGAATATTATTCCAATTTTCTATTTTATAAATAATTATTTACAATGTATGTTACAAAAAAATTATAACCAAAGCGAATAAGGAGTTGAATGTAAGAATTGTGATTTACGATAAATATAATAATTGAATGCGTTTCGTTATTATATGTGATGCATTCTCAATTTGTGATGTTAGTTAATTGATTGTAACCAAACGCAACAATTGGTGTTGCCCATAATACTTTTATGCCAAAACTGCAAGTGTCCCAGGTAAATTCATAATGTCTAATATTTCTATTTTTCTATGTAATTATTTACTAAACTCATTCCAATGTAATCCGTTACGAATTTAAATTGCGCTCTCTCAGATTAATATGTCTACACTTGTACACACCTTTAATGTATCTATAATGCAGTAAACATAATATAGGTGCTATAAATGCTTACTTAAATATTTTAAATCAATATAGGCTAATTAATTATATAGGTCATCACAACAGTATAATTCGTTTTAAGACTGCCCTCGTGTTATGTAATCTAAATATGATGATAAAATTGTGTCATTGTGTGCTTTAATGTTTATTTCTTATATCAATAAATTCAAAAATAGTATTCTTTTTAAAATGTATAATGTATTATTGGTAATAACCTTTTATTCATTTTGATGATAGTTATACACTGATCACAAACCAATATGGAATTAATACTTTTATTAAATTGCACCCATAGGTATATTCAAAACTAGTGTTGTGTTTATACATTTGACCTAATAAATGCTACTGAAAACAGAACCTTTTCGAATTTAATTGAATTCCATGAACTTCACACCATTCCCTATATAAACCACATAGAAGAGATACATTTCAGGTAGGTTTGATATTCTATTTATACACATTCTTCAAACCAATTACTTTCTTATGAATCCTTATTGACTGTCATATTTCACTACCACGAATGTGAGAACTATATTGTAGGACTATGACATTTATATGATGTACCTGAAATACGTTTTAGGCTTGTTGCACCCCTGAATTTAAATTATATCTCACTTACCTGGCCACATTCGAAATGTTGATGACGCCGATTTATTCAATTATTATTCAAATACCTGACCTATGCATTTCACGAAAAAAAATTAAAATTGTAACCAACTATAAAACCATTGGCTTATAAATACATACCTTCTCATATATCGGGTTTTATAAAACTATAAACGGCCAATCATTGCCCACTGCTGGAGGCCTATCCTCCTCCAAAAAACGCCATCATTTCAAGTTTTGGGCTACGTGCATTCATCCTCTGCAAGTCCCCCATGATGGACGTCCATAAGAGATCAACTCTTGTGATAGTGTGATATTTTGAAAATATTCATGTTTGAAACAGATGGCTGTTGTGAATTGTGATGTAAATAATATCTTTTCCATTAAATCTGTACATGTGTTGGTAATTCAACACATTAACCATAAAATTCATCATTAGACTACGTCTTAACCAATGACGAGATTTAAATAATAAATAAATATCCACCGGCCGACATTCACACAGCGCCATCTAGCCCCAAGTTAAGCGTGAAGCCTGTATTATGGGTACTAAACAACTGATAAACATACTTATTTTTTTTTGTAAATACATACATATTATACAAACACCCAGACATACATATTATACAAACAGACATGTTTATGCACACAAATGTTTGTACTGCCCGGGGATCGAACCCGGAACCATTGGTGATGCAGTCGACGTCTCAACCGCAAAACCAAATGATTAAGAAGTGGCAGGGCCCGTATATATCAATGTATACATCAATGTTTGTCACATAGCTCATAATTCCTCTGTCTGTATCATCGTTCAACCGGGAACATAATTATGAAAAATGCATAACTATTCATCATCATCAGCCTATATCGGTCCACTGCAGACTATAGGCCTTACCGCACAGCATATCTATTTAGAGATTGGGTAGTAACCCCCACACGGGCCTAACGTGGATTGATGGGTATTAACGACGACGCTGGCAAAGCAGCAGAAGCCTCTCAGTCAATAAGGGGTTTGACCGAGGCATTCGATCAAAAGCGTATTAACCGGTTATGAGTTTTAATCAGGGTAACCGACTAGTTGGACCAACACACACTAGGCGAAATATTTGCTCAAAAATGTTTTTGAGCTTTGGTAGTTTAAATGATTTTTATTTGTATTATTGTGTAATTTTAATGTTCATAATGCTTTTTGTAAGTCTAATTCGAATAAATGGATTTGTACTTTTGTTTTGCATCAAGTGTAGGTAGGTATATATGTGTGCGTGTGGTGTGACGGCCACTTTGTTCAATATTCTCCAAATCTTCATAAGGATTTGTTAAAAGTCTAAAATATAAGTTGGACCACTGAACCAGACTGAATATATATTTATACTTTTACAAAGAATTGTATATTATTAATGCTAAATAAATTTCTTAATGAAAGTATTTTTATGACCTGGATTTTAAATCCTTGTAACCTTAATTAAGAGTAAGCATTATAATCGCGGGGCCAGATCTCGAAGTCTGTTATGTCATATTGCGGTGTTCAGTACTGAATTGGTACTACTATTTGGTACATTTCGTAAAAAGATTTGGACATCTATTTCAAGGTTACTTAAAAAACAAAACGTTATAATGGCAGGACCACTTGTGACAGCCATTGTTAGCTGCGATTAGTTTTATAGATATTATTGTACCTAATTATACTCCTGAAAAATGCTTAAAGTGTGTCTAGGTACAGCAGGTAATGTGGTGTTGTATTAAAACGTTAGTCTTGCCATTATAATGTTTCGACATTTCGAAAATAAACGCGTAAAGCGCTCTATTATTAATACACTTTCATATATACATATAGTACCTATTTGCTACCTTTTTATGAAAAATTTCATAAGTAGTCGTCAGTACTGAACACCGCAACATGAAATAAGATAATTCAGGATCTGATCCCGCCATTATAATGCTTTCACTTAAGGTATGACTTGATATTTTCATGTGTATAATAAATGAAAATCAGAAATTCGTACTTAAGTTTCTTTATTAAAATTTAATATTACAGTATAAACAGTAAGGTCATACATGGCAGTGATGTTATTATTACTTAAAATTATCGGCATTCACTATACAATATCCGACCAACAGTTTCCACTCGTCAAGCCTCGCCAACCACGCCCTCGGTGCTATTAAAAGTAAATATAATTAACATTGAAATCTCACTAACGCCCGAATAAAACTTCAATAGAAACAACAAACGAGTAAGCACCGAGGACGCGGCGTCCTCCCTACTGCCAACCCTGAGCTTACTCAGTCTAATCCATCTAAGTTACGCCAATCCATGAAACGAGTCACATTACACCTAATCAATACATTCCAATTTCAGACCGAAAACGTTCACAATTCATTTAACAAAATCAACATCAATATCGATGCCAAAATTCGATTACAATATAAAAGACCAAGAAATAATGCGAGTCGAACGAATCGTTCCGTACAATCACCTCTAGCGACTCGCCTATACGAATACGAGTCATAACATTCTTTGGGACATCGCAGCACTCCTCATCAGACCCTGCTAAAACGCAAAGCCCCTCACCGTGCAGTACACCTACGTCTACTATTCACTATGAGACTGTACTAAATCGAGCTAACGGAGTCACAGGACGATAAAAATAAATAAATATGCCTCTATACAAAAATAACACATGTAATGTCCGGGTGCGCGTGTGTCGTTCAGTCGGCGGGCGGTGGCAGTGCGGGCGTGGGCGGCGGCGCGGGCCGGTGCAGCGTGAACGCGTCGTACACCTGCGCGAGCTCGTCCACGTGGTGCTCCTCGAGGCAGAGGAAGCCGGCGAGGTCTGGCGCGAGGCGGCGCGCGCACGCCAGGCAGTGCACCACGTGGCGGCGCTCGTGCTCGCGCACCAGCAGCGCGTGCCACACCTCGCGCTCGCACGCGCCGCAGTAGTGCGAGGGGTCGCCGCGCGCGCGCCCGTGGAAGCGCACGGGGCGGCCGCGCGCGCGCACCGCCGCCAGCGTGCCGCCCGCCGCGCGCAGCGTCTGCAGCAGGCACACGCGCATGCCCGCGTGCAGCCGCGGGTCCGACACGCGGATGTTGCGCGCCAGGTTCCACGTCAGGTGCACCATCGGCACGATCGACTTGAAGTTCTGCACCTTGTTCCACTCGTACCGCTCCAGCGCCAGCGTGTACTGCCGCGCCGTCAGCGGGCCCACGTTCCACGCGATGTTGTTGCACCAGCCGGTCGCCTGCACCCAGTGCACGCAGCCCGCGTTCACCCACACCAGGTCGCCGGGCCGCTGCGTGAACCGGTACACGGGCACGCCGTGCGCGCGCAGCTCCTCGGGGTCGGGCCACCACGAGCCGTGCAGGTACGACAGCCCGTGCCGCTCGCACAGCTCGCGCACGCCGCCCCAGTACGCGTCCGGCACGCCGAACCACTCGCAGTCGCCGGGGCCGATGTTGATGTTGATCGAGCAGAAGTTGTTGTTCTCCTGGTGTCCGGGCGTGCGGCTGCCGGGCACCTTCATGTACAGCTGCACGGTGTTCATGCCGAGGATGACGTGTCCCACGTGCGAGAGCATGTTGGCGGCGGAGGCGACGCGCGCGAAGGCGGGCAGCTTGTGCAGCTCGGCGAGCTGGGGCCGCCACTTGCGCTCGTCGGAGAGGTCCACGTTGGTGCCGAAGCGCAGCATGCGCGCCTGGCGGCGGCGCTTGGCGGGCGCGCCGGGCTCGCGGTCCGAGTCCGAGAGCGCGCCCGCCCCCGCCCCGCCCGCCCCCGCGCCGCCCGCCCGCGCCCCCGCCGCCGCGCTCGCGCTCCTCGCGCACCGACTCCTGGAACGAGCCGGCCTGGTACTGGGCGTACTTGCGCACGGTGGTGTGCGAGCGGTGCGAGGCGCACGCCCAGACGCGCCGCCGCCCCGTCGGGTCCCAGTTCTCGTCCGCCGACTGCATGAGTTGCGTGCGCACCTCGACCGCGTGGTCGGGCCACGCCTCCACCAGCGTCTTGGTGGAGAAGAGTCCGAGGTCGAGCTTGAGGGCGGCGGTGAGTCCGCGCACCACGGCGATGGGGTGCTTGAGGCAGAAGTCCTGCAGCTGCGGCGAGAAGGCGTCTCGCTTGGAGTCGACGTAGACGAAGGGCGCGGGCGGCGCCAGCTGCTCGGGCGAGAGCCGCGGCGGAGGCACGGCCGGCGGCGTCGGCGGACCGCGGTTCTCGCCCAGCACCGACCACGCCGTCGGCGGACCCGCGTTCTCTCTGCGCAACACACAAACACACATTTATATTACGCACGCTACTTGGCTATGTTAAAGTTCTAGCGTCCACCTATAGGGATACCAAGCCAACTTCAAATGCATTCGGTTTACCCTGGTAAAACTATGACACAGGGCTCGGACAAAACCTTTCAATAAAATTAAAATCATTGGAGAAATACTTTTCTTCTAGAAACGAAGTAGTAGAAGACAACTAGGTCTCTTGGTAAGAAATCATAGAATGTCAATTTAAGTAATCCTTGAAGTGTACATACATAATACTTATAAATTCATTAAACGCGTTAAGAGCTTAGTCCTAAATAGTTTCATAAATATCGTAATAATTTCTTAAGTCATAACTGAGCTCACAGAAGAACACCTAAAGCCAAGTCCATCATTTTTAATATCCCAAAGTCCATGTCTATGACAAAATACAGAAAAGTCTGAATACCCTACCTCCACCAAACTAACAAAAGACTCAAAAAGAAGAAAACGCTACTTCAAATTTTACCATTGTGGCAATACTCACTTGCAAGCGTCTAGTATCTGTGTTGCGGTCATGCCGACGTGGAAGGAGACCGGCTTGAGCGGGTCCGTCTTGAGTGGCTCCAACTTGACCACGGGCTGCCGCCCACCCAACACCGCCTCGTTGCTCGAGGCATTGCTGCCACTCTCTGCTGGAAATAAACACTTCCGTTAAGAAATGGCCTACAAAACAATATAAATTTTATAATAAAATATATTTTTTATTTTTATTTTAATTTGGTCAAAATTAAAGTAAATTTTTTTTTTTTCAAAATGATTTCACTCTTTTTCCAAAATATTTGTAATTGTTTTTGAATGAATTTCTGAAAAGCTGTTTTGTCCGTTGATATGCTTAATTCTAAATCCAACAACAACAAAAAATATTGTTTTGTAAAAAATCAAATTGTAGGGTTGATAGGATTGTTGGTTTAGTGTTTCAAATATTATTTTTTTTACCGAACGCAACTTTACTAAAATTGTGATAAAGTTGCGTTAAGGCAATATGATGCAACCACAATGCAATCTTGGTCCACAGATGATCTAATTATTATGGCTTTATTGAAATTTTTTAATTGTTTTTGCTATCGATACGCTAAGAAGAAGATTGAAATTTTGTAACCGATAGAGGATGGGTCCCTAGCCTATCCTGCAAGGGACCAACAAAAATTCGACCATGGTGGATTTTGGTATAAAAGTTAAAAACCTTAGTTCAACACCAATCTTTGATAAGTAAATAATAATAAAATTATACAGAATTATATACTTCCATTCACCTTGATCACCCGTCATCAAACATACACACAGTAACTGCTATGCTCAATTCAAAAAAATATATATCTAATAACCCAGTGCAGTTGTAAATGTAAAAGATTTTTTTAACTAACGTTTTTATAATTATAATTATGGGTTAATGCGCATGTTGCTATTTACAAATATTTATAAAATTTCATGAATTACTTAGCTCAACTTACATTTATTTTTCATTGAAATCTGTATTTGAATCGGGGTCACCTCGATTGCAAAATCATAAAAGTGACAATGATGTGATTTGTCAGTTGCTTATGCCAAAATTTCGGGCAGTGCACCAAAAAGGTATCAACTTTATATATTTTGAAAACTGTTATAATTAAAATATAAGTATTCTATTTTTACGAGTAGGACATCGTTTAAATTTCAATGAACATGGCAATGATTATTAAATTAAATAATATATTATTTATGACTCTTTAAATTGTATTAAAAAATAAGATTATTTTACTTTTTGACGACCGTTTTGGTAAACAGTTTGAAAATTCTACATCTTAATCAAAAACCACTTAGAAGTTAAATAAAAACCATCGTGTTTTCATTCATCGGAACGGATTTCGTTCCCAATTTATCTCTTCTAAAGCTTACAATATAGTAAGTTGAGAGGCAACTGTAGAATAACATCGTTGCACCGCTTCGACCGCATTATGACCCTTCGCCTGGATTGCGGTCAAGTACGATCCCACTGAAATTTAGATGCTAGACTCAGAACTGAGTCGTCTAGATAAGTATTCACCACAATCCCAGATATCGTCCCGTAAAATAGGAGTTTTGCACTTGAGTTTCGGGATGAGCGCACTCTCTCTCTCTTTAACCTATCGCAATCCACTGCTGGACATAGTTCTCCCTCATTTTACGTCAGATATCCCGGTCCTCCGCTTTTTGCATCCAGCCTCCACCAGCGACCTTTCGCAAGTCATCGGGCGGAGGGCGACCTTACGCAACGCTTGCCAAGACGTGGTAATCACTCCAGAACTCGTCTGCTCCAACGGCCATTAGTTCTGCGATATACGTGACTAGCCCACTGCCACTTCAACTTGCTGATCCGGCGGGCTATGTCGGTAACTTTAGTTCTTTTACGGATTAAATCATTTCTGATCTTATCCCTAAGAGAGATCCCGAGCATAGCTCGCTCCTTTGTGCGTTGAGTGACTGAACTTGTGAACCAATCCCGCATTCAGTGTCCATGTCTCAGCTGCGTATGTTAACACGGGTAGGACGCATTACTTAAAGACTTTTGTATTTGCACTGTAGCTAGTAAAATTACCAGATACAATTCATCTAATACCTGCCATCTCGGGTGACATGGCATGGGGCAGTGGACGGAAAATAATGTCTACTTACTGTTATTAGTTTCCATCAAACCTGCATTTGTTATGGGCAGGCGTATCACTTACCACCAGGTGAGCAAACTCAAAGACTTCTTCACTTAATTATCAAACAGACCTATGTAGATTTAAACATTTTAAATATTCTTTACAATAAATACATATTTTACGATAACGAATCAGTCGGTCAGTATACTTTTTACAGGAAAATTCATACAAAGCTACCGATCTTCCTTATTATAATTTTATGTATAGAAGGTACAGGGAATATCTTGTAAACTTGCGAAAGATTAGTTAATATACTACAGGTATGTCGACAACGACGACAACCTTCAAGCAAATAGAGTCAACCGCAAAAAGGGCACATAACATATCGCAGTATTTCTGTGCCGCGCTCCATTCTAATGTCATGCAATGCAGTTTGTCCTTTAAAATTGCCCTTAAAATTCCTTCCAAACAAAAACGCTATAACTTTTTAAACCTAAATCAAATCGATTTGAAATAAAAAAAATGTTTTAAAGAAGTTTTTTATTATAATTTTGCTATATACCTTACACCTGATATAATATGCTGAAATTATATTATTTGTCTATAAAATAAGCTAAGTGCGCAACACATCACTGATGGGTATTTTGGATACTGCAAGGAAATCTATAAAGACCCGTGCAAAAAAAAATAGCAATGAATTGTTTAGTACTTGCACCGTAGTGATCATCTCTAATTTAATTAAAACTTGTTTAGTATATCTTCAGTAAGTGGCTTTACGGTCAGACACCTCGAACCAGGCCGCGGCTTCTAATCCTGCTAAAGCTGGATAATTTTATGTACATTTAGTAACAACATTAGAAAAATAATGCATATTTCAATTATGGCTTTGATATTGGTTCTATTTCTTATAATTCCATGGATTTTACCCCATACTTTAATGCTACATCATTCTTGGGACACGATTTAAAAATAATTTCATTTTAATTTTTTTAATGCCTTCAATTAGTGTATATTTAGATTACCCACTTCCACTTTCGAACAATGGTGATACCCGCCCGCAATGGTCATGCGTTACCGATTTGTGACCATACAACAGGATGTCATTGATTTCAGTATTGGACGTATGCCTAAATTTTAATGAATAATAATATATCATTATGTGTCACTAAGATCCGCATTTGGAGTGGAACCAGATTTCGTTATGCTTTGTGTTGAACGTGCAATGTATTAAACATTTATATTCGCATTATGGAATACAAAGATTACAAACCACAACTTAATAACAGAGATAATGTTATATTGTTAAACCCTGCTTGTTTGTTTCGATGTAAATAATACAATTGTACACCGGTTTATTCTTATTTTAATAAGGTATATTAGTCCGACATTGTATACTATCATGAGTATAAAAGGCTATTGTTAAGATTTATTTAGCGCTTCTTCTCAATATGCCGGCAATATTGAGGGTGTTTTGGTTTATGGCTTCTTTTGCAATTTCAAAGTTACTAAGTTTAATCCTCATTTAAATGAAGTGTTGGTGGATCAAATCAGAATCAATTGATTTTGATTTTAACACACACACATTAATTTATTTCCTTGACCCTGTTCGTATTCACTTTAATCTATACTAATATATAAAGTTCAAGAGTTTGTTTGTTTGTTTGAACGCGCTAATCTCAGGAACTACTAGTTCGATTTGAAAAATTATTTCAGTGTTAGATAGCTTATTTATCGAGGAAGGCTATATATCATCACGCTACGAGTAATAGAAGCGGAGCAGCAATGAAGAATGTTTCAAAATCGGGGTATTTTTTCATACTTGGAGCTTCCACAAAAGTCATGTATGAGAGTATTGTTCTGCTTTTAATGGTCTACAAAAAAGTCCGCGACAGCATATGTCTATCTTTTAAGGTTAGCTCACTATAACATATTTTTGCTAAAAAAAATTCTGAAATTGACCCCTTCAAGTTGGAGAGGGGAAATCGTATGTATAGTGATAAATGCAAGTACCGTGTTATCCCGAATTTAATGCGAGCGAAGCCGCGGGCAAAAGCTAATTCTATGATATGGTAATTCGTTGGTATAATCAGCTATCTGCCACATTCAACGTTTTCTCTGTTTCTTTCATCTAACACTTCATCTATGTACAGATTTTGACATGTGAATTTCTTTTTTACTTTATTTTAGTTAGCAAAACTTGAGGAAGCGGTGTCTCCTGTTACAGGCAATTTTAATGCTTAAAAGGAGACTCCCACGATTAGAAATAAGAAATTGATTGTAAACCAATAAAGAACTTTTTTTACTTTTACTTTTATCTATCATAACATCATTCATTCGTAACATTGCGTCGTTATGATCCATTGGCTAGCCATAGCGTCTACGGCTGACATATGATTGTTACATATCATTTACGATTTAAAGTTTAAATTCACCATGCTGACCCAAGGAGTATGCATTTATAGGTAGTATAGTACCCTTCCTTTGCTTTTCGTCAGGATGCACCACAAGCAAATGAAGATTTATTAGGCCCCAAAGTTGTAAGCTGCGTAACAATCATCGCAAAGACCTAACATGGAAAAATAATTATAAATCAGACTTACTTGTGACAGGTTCTTTCTTTATATCGGGCTGCGTATCGGAAAACCTTTTGAGCAAGTCCTCTGCCAGCGACTCGGCGCTGTCGCCGCTCGTCGCGGTACTACCTTCGCTTTTGGTCACCTGAAATACGAGTTGTGACGTCATTAACGTGTAAATGCCAACGATGATACGTCATCGTTACGCCTATCCTGCCGCCGCGAGGGGATTCAAAGCATTACGAGATAAATGTATACAAACCGTCCGCGTTCGGGCCGCTTGCGCTTGACGGTACTGTGTTAACAGTTGCTGCATCAATGCCTGCGAACAAAATATACCATAAATATGCAATTATAATTGATAAAGTGTATACAATGCATATACATATACATTTGAAATTACCAATACTAAATATGAGAGCGAAAACTCTGTTACAGTAAAAAAGTAAGAAGAAAATATCAAGAATTAATATGTTATTATTTGATACTTGTCGTTTTACTTGTAGATGTATTATATTGTATGTGTGTTATAAGAACATGACAATTGTTTACGTACTGACATCAACACAGCACGAATGAAATTGCCTAAACTTAACTTCTTTTGTAAACATTACTTTTGCTGGCTTTCCATAAGTAATCACAATTTCCCAACTTTTACCAAATCGGAACAATGCCTTACATCATATTACAGAAATAACTCGGCAAAATTATTCAAACTCGGAACAAGTTATGCATTCACTAATCAAGTTCCGAATCCGATTGAAATCGTAAAAGTTGTGTCGTCGCTAGGGGGACGCTCGGCCACTCGACCGTAACAAGTAATGTGTACGACGGAAGGGGTTACAAACCACGAAATTGGAGTTGCGTAATTAATGAATGGACTCCGTATCGTGAGATCAATAATAAACGCGTACGCGAATGCAACAATGAAGTATTTAATCACAACCTTATTCGATGAGCATTAATGAACTCAAAACTCACTTATTCCTGTAATTGGTTTTGTATTAGCAATTCAAAGTACAAGAAGACAAAGTTAGTCTGGGTTTATAGCATATCAACATTTTTCTACAGACATGATATTTGCTGTTATTAAAAATTAAGGCGCAATTTCCAAGTGTATGTAATATGTATGTATAATGAAGGGGTAACAAACCACGTAATTCGAATGGCACAATCAATGAATGGACTGCATATCGTTAGATCAAAACATAAACGCTTAAGAGGCAAACAATACAATCACACCACGTAAATGAAGTGCGATTTTTTAAATTCATATTTGCTCTGATGAAAAATTAAGGAGTTAATACATTATAAGTATTATAACTTACTGTATTGAACAAAAATTATGGAAACATGAATATACTTCAACGATGTTAAATTTTCAAATTTAATGTTATCGCTTCAGGGCTAGATAGCGCTGTTTGTGTCAGCCTAAACACTGGTGATATTGATAAGTATAACTTTTGTAAGTACAGTACAGAGGTTAATAGTTTGAATGAAAATCAATCGAAAATTATATTTTTTTTCATTCAAAAGTTCGGCTACGTGGCGCTCAAGTAATTAAGTTCCTGTGAATCGAGAGTAGTTCCTGTAAATGCAGATGTTTAACTACTGTAAGTCCAAAAGTGAAGCTAAAATCCAAAGGCCAAATTACTGTAAGTATAGAGGTAAGACGAAAAGTCTAGAGGTCATAATCATTAAACGTCCCCACCGAGGTGCACGAGCCTACCCGTAAAGAGTGTAATAAGTCCAGAGGTAAAGCTAGTGTACTTGTTGTTGCGGCGACAAGTTGTGCGAGTTCCTCTGCAAGTACTGCAACGTCTGCAACTGGTGGTGCGTTAGAGGCGGTGGCTCGTCCCGCTTGCCCGGGTACGGGGGCGGCGCTGGTTTCGGCGCCCGCGACGACATCTCCGCAGATATTGGCAGGTTCCAAGCTTCCTCGATAGAGGGCAGCTGGCGACGTCTGTGGGTGAATTCGGTGGATTAACACTACAGTTCATTGCAGCCTCAAGTCTACAGTAACAAGAGGCATCTTAAGATTTTATTTTATTCGGAATACCAACAGTACTAATACAGTTTGTTGAATTACAATTTGAAGTACAAGTTATGTCTACGCTATTTATAGGTATTCTATGAATGGACTGCATATTATGTCGTTTATGGAATGATTATTAGATGTTTAACAATACAAAGATGATTGTGATAATTGATTCAACTATTAAATAATGATCGTCAGAATAATGTACATCATGATCACCATAGTGGTTTGCCATAGAATCATGTGGATTTATAAACAAAAATGAAACCATCGTATACTTACTTGCCAGTAACAGACGGCATCGGCGCATGCGCAAGATGCGACTTGAGGAACGCGAGCCGTTGCCGTAGCGCCGCGTTGTTGGCAGTAGCCGCCGACCCGCCGTTGGTGTAGCACGCGAACGCGTCCCGCGGCATGTGACAGCTCTCGTACAGACTGCCGAGGTTCGTCCACGCGGCCGAGTGGCCCTTGTCCAGCTGGACCGCGCAGATGTACGCTTGGAGCGCGTCCATCGGCTGATTCTGTTGCTGATAGAGCACCCTGCGCGCAAATAAAATATTTGTTTATTTTCTGAGGGTATTTAGAAAACCTAGATCTTAGTTTGAGAGACTAGAACCATGTGGCTGATTAATTTAAGTACTGTTTTAGCGTTTAAATTTAATCAAACCTTATTAAGACTCAATTGAGAACAAATTAAAAAGAGCTCTAAATAATAAAATGAGAAAAAGTAGGTTAATCTACGAGGCCGTGTGGCCCTTGTCCAGCTGGACCGCGCAAATGTACGCTTGAAGCGCGTCCATCGGCTGATTCTATTGCTGATAGAGAATCCTGCGTATTGTACATTGATATTAGCATATGGTGAATGGAAGGGGGATGATAAAAGCGCGTAAATTGGAAAAGAGTAATCCAACAGTGGACTGCGATAAGTTGAATATACGTGCCATATACGGCCTAAATCACGTTGACTCACTAAGGAATTATTTAAACAAAAATATTTTAACATTACCGTCTCAATTACATTCTAGACTGCGTCATCATGTACACAAAAATTTACATGTATTTTCAAAAAAGTCAGATAATCATAGTTTAACACTAGGAACAAATACAAACTTGCCGTTCCAAATCTTAGATTGCATAAGGTGGGAACTCATTTGGGATTAAGCATTAAATATTTAATAAGCTACCACAAAATAATTGATTTACCCCGCATAAGTTAAGTTCATGTAAAGTCTATTTTAATAAAAAAAGCTTACTATAGTGTTGAAACATATAAATGATAAAACTCATGACATGTTGATTTCCACGCCTGCACTACTTTGTTTTTTTTTTGTTGTCATCTATTTTAAAATTTATAAATACTTAACTGCTTAATAGTACTTTGTAGATTATTTTTTTACCAAAATACGAAAAAATGAAAATATAATTTGCTTTATATAAATTTTGATTACAAATGAATCTGTATTCAACACAATTTTTGAAAAGAGAAACTAGAGTTTCTTGGTTTCTTCTCAGTGGAAAACTACCTCCCGAACCAGTGGTAGCTTCATTTGACATTCATAAGTTTCTTTAAGGACCTAAACTGAATAAACACTTTTCATTTCATCATTTCATTTCATTTCATGAACAGAGAAAAAGGAGAATGGACGCAATGTCCCGATAAAATAGAATATTATAAACATTATTCATACAGTAGCACAAAGTTTAAAATTGTATCTGTTATTCGCTTCATCAAAGTATTAGCATGTTTGGTAATGTATTAAATTAGTATACAAGAATTGTATACCCATAATATTAGCAATAGCATGCTAAGGTCTAGCTAGGTCATAATGAGCACAAAAACAATTGGTCAAGGATACAGGATCGTTTTAAGGCTAGGTGTATTGTATTTAGGAACCAATTTAGGTACCCAAACTAAACAAGACCCTAGATTGGCCGGTTCTTGGAATTTATATAAATATGTTTGATATAGAACACCAAAGTGTTACAACACGCACACCGTGCCCTACGCAATTATTAATATAGCGAGAATGAGTGCCATATGGCCAGTATGTCAAGGGTAACATATTTCCTAATTAAATGTTCTAAAATTTTACATTCTGCGGCCGACATTAGGCTTTACTAATTCATCATACTGTCGTTCTAAAAACTTTTCTTTATATAAATGTTATTGTTAATAGAATAAAAGTAGATTTAAGTCATTTTTGAAATGTAATTCTTACTTTTTTTACTGAAAAAGATTTCCATAATGCAATCCGCCCAATCGGTGGAAACCGGTTAATGTCGCCTATATAATATTATCTTCTTATTAAAAATCCCTAGATAAAGTATGCTTTTACTTAAGTAAGTACCTATTTGTAACACAAGAGATATATTTTTGCATGCTTGTCGTATGAAAAAGCTCATTAACTTTTAGTCTACAATCTTGTAATGTAAATATTAATATGATAGAATTTTAATAACCATTAAAAGAATACTTGACAAGGCCGGAACACAATTTAAACTGATGCTAAAATGCAGAGGTGAACGATCACTCGGTCAGACGCAAAATCAGGTCTTGTTTTAGGCAGGTAAATAAAAAAGGCACCGATAACCTATACATGCAGACTTGTATCGGAGAATGAACTCGACACAGAACCAGTTATTAAGTCATTGGACCAAAGACGCATTAATAAACGTGTACGATCATTGTTGAAACCTCAAATCCACAGTTGTTTAATATTTCACATTTGATATTGACAAAAGAATAAGTATTACAAAGATCTTGATGAAACAACATTATTATAAATCCCATCAAATGTTATATAGGTAATATAGTAGGGAAGCGAATTACAACAATCCTGTTTATTTTGAAACACAACGTGGTATAAACATAAACAACTTTGATTAAATATCTCTTCAAATAACTTAATCGTAGATAAAAAGATTTTATACAACCTTCATAATCATTAAACATTATACACCTACTTATACATATATTAACAATCCAAATGCGTAAATTGGCTATTGTATTTAATTTTGTAAAAACAGTAATGAGAATAACTCTGTCATGGTAAACAAAAATAATAATTTATTCTTTTGTTTCCCCGTTGTTGTTTAATACGGGCAACGTTACATTGCACTTATGCAAACGTGCAAAGTATGCTACTGCACGCGTAAGACGCATTTTTTTGCATACATAACAAATAACATTAATGCTATTCATTCAAAACCACATAATATATCCTTCGTTAAACCAAACAATCGAAAATATCTTGTTCATGAGTCAGAGCTTTTACCGAGTTGATTTTGTGAGTCAAATATTAATCACAAGGTTTATTATTCACGCTATCACAACGTAATACACAATTGTTATATATCCATGGTAATGGTTTAGATACCATTTTACAGCATAATTAATTAAAAAGAAAGGATTGCTTTGGTACATAGGTACATGAAATCAGCTTTATTATGATGAAGAAAAGTATACCTATTAGAGACTGTTTTAAGATTTAAGTTATAAAGAATATCCGGAAAATCCACTGTTATATTGAGTTGTGTGTGTTCGATGTCCATTCTGTCCATTCCAAATTATATTTTTGCCTTAGAATTTCCAACAATAAACTCCAAAACAAATATTGTCTGCTATCGCATAGCAAATATACACTTCAAGGTGTGTATACAAGTAAAAATCTCACCCTACAATACCTTCACCAGGTGACGCCGACCGCCCCTGTTACTTCACCTTAAATCTTTTGTTGCCATAGTCAAAATCAGAAATATTATTATATAATCCTAAAGTAATTTATGTACCTTACACCTTGCTTTGCTACCTAACTCATTCCCCCCGCGTGTTCTAAATATGTTTCTAACTATTAAACATATTTGAAAGCACTGATTTACTTTGGTATATTGTAGGTGCTTTATCGCAAAGAACATAATTTCCACGAAATGTTTCGTAAATTAACTTCGTTCGCTAATATCCTATTGAAGATGCGGGTGAAATTGAATCTTTTGTATCGGCTCGCTTTGTATACGAGTCGAGGCAATCAGGAAAAGGATGTATGCTTTTAACAAATTGGCTAAGGTTTAGTTCGCTCTAACGATTAGTTATTGGAACTTAGGTTGCAGATATACATAGGGACTCAGCCTTAAGTGTTCAAAATTATCAGTTTGTTCCCTAAACTGAACTAAACTTAGCAATAATCCATAGCTTAACATGAACACAACGTATTTATTTACATAAAAAATCTTACAGTCCATAACAGGAAAACCAATTATTGAAATAAAATAACTCAATAACCTAATCAATAAAACAAATCGGTAACAGGCTAATTAACAGGGCCGAGGCATTGAAATTCGTATTATCCTCCACACCCACTCTTTCATTCTATCCTCTAATTAATTTATTTATGCCATAGGAACAACAAAATATATATCAATAGATTATAGCTTCGTTTTTCTAAACGGGTAAGGTATATTTTTATAATTGCTACAACAGCCAACGAGAAAAGTCAAACAGAAAGTTTTAGTAGTTAAAAAATACTCACCCAATAGAACACCAAGTGTCGGCATTCCCCTCGGACTTCTCTACGGAGTTCCTGTAGACTATGAACGCGTCGTGGACCTTTCCTTGAGAGCAGCGAAGCACCGGCCCAACAAGTAGAGGCCTGCGCCCGAGTCTGGCTCGGCGGCCACAGCGCGCTGCAGGCACCAGATGGCGGCGCGAGCGCGCGCCGCAGTCTCGCCCAGCGACGCGCAACGATGGTACAGCCATCCTGACAGAGGTGTACAGTCAAAACGGGATAGGTTCACAGGTGCACACATTGAAGAAAATCGGATCGATTACATTCAGTACATTTTAGGGATCATGCCAAGGTCATTAAATTCTATAAATAGAACATTTTGCAAAATGCAATCCACAAAGAATTTGACACAAAATAGGTAGCCGACATAACAAAACCCTCTTGTAAAATGAAGAGCCATTTTGACAAAATCAATCACTTGAATGTTAACGAAGATGGTACTTAATCAAATGAGACACATTCTAGTGGTAAATGGTCATAATACCAATACTCATTCAAGATCTAGGCATTAATTGCATTTTTTTTTAAATAAAAAATTACACTTACACACCTAAGTATTTCGATGAATACTGATAACTCTTTAAGGAATTTCCTCAATTACATACATATTTGGTTTTACCACTTTTGCGAAGAAAAGGAAAACAACCCATGGATATATTTCTACTTATAATGATAATATGTAGGAAAACCCCTAGTCAATTTGCGAATATTATTTACAAATCATAATTATGTTTCGTATATACCTCTACATGAAGAGTACATATTACTCAAGGTTCAGTAGTTTACGGAAAATATAGGCAAAGGACTTACATAAAATGACATTAAATTCGTGTTATCTAAATCCCACTCAAATGGTAAGTCCCGAGATCAATAGATTTTCCATGGTTTTTTCCGCTTATCATTGAGCGACGTGTCTTTTCATGTGTTCCCCTTTTTTATATATTGCAATAGAAGAGTATTACTCCAAGTGGGGTTTATTAACTTGAAGCCACATACAACACAAAATTCATAATACAGTTACGTAATTATGCTGTACCATAAGACCGTTTGCATCCAAAATTTCAACTAAAACAGTTAGACCATACCTGAGGTATTATCTACAGAATGCGTGCGTGAGGTCATGTGCTAAGTCAAACGGCCGATAACCCGTACAAAAATCCGAAACAAGGTTATTAACTAAACCAGTTTTTTGGCTGTCGGCTAACCCAAAAAAGCGAATATGTTTTGCCTTTATTGGCCATACATCCGGTGAACTTTTATCAGCATTGAAGAAGCCCACCTGATCGGAAATTCGAGCTACCCTCATTTATAGAATAATTAAATCATTAATTACATTAAGGCCTAAATTAACGGGATATCATGAGACCTAACATTTAGGTCTTGTCCCTAAGTCAAAGAATTAAACTCTTCCACCAATGGAATAACACGAAGATGACTCCCAAATGCCCAAGCCAGTCAGTCGATTACATCATAACCGTTGCCATTAAAATTCTATGTCCACTATGAGTTTAGCCGAACCGGTATTTCCACAGAAAGCTACTGCTACTGCCTACCAGACAATATAAACTGGCACTTGTCCTAAACCTACATGAGATACAGATATAGTTGTTTGGGCTAGCCGAGCCCGGCCACTCTCATTTCCGATAGGCTTTATTGCGAAATTTCATCGCAAATGCAACATCGAGACAAACCTGTTTCAACTCAACTAGCCGTGCGACAACAGTGGCTTATTTACGACGCACTGTTTGTTTTATTAACTTGCATAAACTTTAACATTTCTATTGTGAGAATTAACTTACACAAAAAATATTTAAAAGTTTGGACATTTTTAACATTCTTCTTTGTCTAAGCACTGGAAGGGATACAAAACTTTATTGTAGTGCAATAAAGCTTGCAATGTTTATTTGTATCATAAATAACAAAAAGGCTTGTCTATTGTTAAAACAAATCCTTGTTGAAGAAATTTCCAAATTTCATGACTCAAGCCAACCTGCCCATGCCATATGCTGCCAAAGAGCAAATAACCCAGAGCTTCCACCATAGGGTCAAAGAATTTGAACATCAGCTTGATGGATTACAGTTCAAAAATTATCAATGAATCATTGTAACCCTTTGTTTAAATCGAAAGTAGACTGCGGTGATGATGACAATACAGAGGACGATAAACTGTTTTTTAAAAAAGAAATGCAAGTACATACTTCATTAATTCAGTCGTACAGTTCACAACTGGACTAGGTCTCCCTTCCTTCAACCACTTCGCTAGTTTTAATGCGAGTCCGAAATTGATCGGCAGGATGTGCAACTGGCCAGTGAAATCAGCTTGAGTACCGCGCAGTGTACACTTGAACCCTTAACATGCTTAAGAGAACTTAGTCAAAAATATATTAAAGCAAAACCATAATTACCTAGCTGCCGACAGACGTCAGCCTTGAGCGAGGAGGACAGCTGCGGCTCCTTCAGCAGCCTCTCGTACGCGTCTCTCGCCAGTTTCCTGAGGCCCTTTGCCTCGAGCAAGTGCGCCGCGTGGAAGCTGAGCTCGAGCCTGGTGAAGGTCGCGTCCTGGTGCGGCGCGAGGCGGGCGCGCCTGAAGTGCACCGCCGCAGCCGCCCAGTGCCGCCGCGCCTTGAACATCAGCGCCAGCCGCAGGTGCGCATCCGCCGCCCGGGAGAACCCGGGCGACACGTACAACGCCATCTGCAACGCCTTCGTCGCCCTACACACAACACCCGCCGTCATCATCACACACCCACCACCACGGCTAAAAGCCTCGACGAACCGTTCGTACAATATTGCATCTGTAATCTTCTTTAACAAAGCTATTTTTTTGTGTTTTAAAGTAAGTCAATACATATGGGCGATGTCAATATTATAAGTTTACCCAGAATAATAGCCTCAATTTATTTACAAACGGTAAATGTTAACTATTGTTTCCTTGAAGAAAACAATGTCGTCGAGAAGGTTGCATTTGTTACACTAAAAGGTCGGTTAGTTATAATTGCATTTCCAGGGTAAATAGCTGTCATAAATGTAGGAGCACAATACGAGTATTAACAAAGCTAGGGAAAAAAATCTTTAAAACTTTATTTGTAAGACGCGGATCCTCATAGAACGAGAAACACAATGCAGAAACGAAAGGTTATTTAAAAAACCTAGTACCTACCTACCACCATATTATACAGCCGAATATCTAAACCGGTCCGCTTTTGTGCAACTTTGAGCGTATTGCATTACTTTTGGTGATTCAAACGCATAGACGGTCTTTGATTGTATTGTACGATACGTACAATTGATGAAAAAAGTAAGTTCAGGTAGAAGAATGTATAACTCATCGTCCGCGCGGTGTAGATTCACGATCGGAATTAAATGAAGAATGCAGCGCGGACGACAAGGTGTGTAAGATACACAAAAGGTAGAGCCGATGCGTCCATAATATCCGTAAGGTTATTTAGGAGCGCATCACCAGAGCGTAACGTCACCGATGCGCTCGCGAGGTCGATGACCGTCTGAGGTTCGTTCGTGCAATCGATCGGACGATGCAACGCAAGTACCGTCTAGACAGCGATCGCGGTCCGAATCGGACGCCTATACAGCCTTTATTTGGATGACCTCCGCTGACATTTGCGAGCCGAAACAAAGGAGCGAGACAGGTGGTGTGCGCGTTCACCTCGATAACGACGACTAAAATCAAATGACGATTACACACACACATACGTACAGCCCGTCTGCGACGAGCCGAAGAGAGCTTTCACCCACAACGTGGCCCGAGGCATTGCTCGACATACATAATATCCTACTCGACATTACTTTTTATTCTACTCATTGTTTCACAGAATGAGCTCAGATTGCTAGTTCTCACGCAACATTCAAAAGTACTATTGGAAACGTGTGCAGCGAGCAATACCATAACCATACATATAATATCCTTAAACTTCGTAACACCAGTTTAACGACCTCTGTGACGTAAAGGTCAGTTTTTCGAACTGTAATTAATATTAAACGAGTCGAGTTAATAAACATGTCAGATCAGGAGGATCCCCGTTCCATTTATTAGTATCTTTACTGATTCGATGAATTTGATAATTTTATAATTCCACTTGATGATGATTATGGATGATAAATTTAAACAAAGAGTACAATTAAGGATGATAAATGCAAGGAAGTATCAAGTGAATTGATTGTTTTTGGCACGTATTCGTGTCATGCAATCAGAGTAGTCGCCAATTGCCAATGGCTCACGAATTGGAAAAACATCGCCTATACGTTCTGCGATACCGCGTTGCGATTAGATTTGTCGTTCACACCCGCCCACGTTTGCCGATAACGTTTTGATAACAAAACATGGGCACGCGTAAAGCGTAATAAACGAGTAAAAAATACTACGTGTGACCTTTCACATGAAGTTCCGACAATTAAAATGCTAATTCTCCATAAGGATTTCACGCATTTCGGGTGCACACTGACACGCAACAGTTACATGCAAAATTCATGTTCCGTTTTACTTTTACAATATTGCCAAGCGGTTTGTTTTGTGTAGAACATTCATTTGTTCCCCAGGCATGTGTATTTTTATACATCTTCGTAAACTTGTTCTAGTATTTTTAGTAACTAGCATTAGTGTTATAGTTGCTCACTGGCTATTGCAAGATACTATTTAAAGAAGAATTCTTACTATTGTAGAACTAGGAAGTAGCAGATCATTTTTTTATTTCTTTTTAATTATATTTTATGAATAGGAATAAACATTATACAATTAGGGTCACGATATTGAATGTTACACATCATTTTCTATGCATTGATATTGAATCTGAGTAGGTAATTTGTTATGCGGTAACACACATATTAACGAGTGGTTATTATTACTTATAACGTTACCTGACAGTAATTACTATCTGAATTTAATGCTACTGCCGTCTGTATTAAAAATAAGTGCCGTACTAGTTCAATCATTAAAATTACATACACAAATAGTTTCAAGCTAATCTTACGAAATAAGTTAATGTACTAATTAAAATATAAGACCTTAAATATAAACATAATTGTATTATTTTAATAAAAATGTCTAATTTAGGTATTATTTAACGAAACCATGGATAATTGATTAAGTGTTAATTTTTATAATAAGTACATCATTTACGTCTATAAATGAATTCTGACTTTGATTGATGTAAACATCTCAATCTTTGCTAGCATCTGTTACTAATTTATCAAACACATGTTGTTTTATTAATGTAAACACTAAACCAATAAAATAAATGTTATGGACAATGATTATATATTCGTCCGATTGCATCCGTACTACAGCATGAATTTCGGCGCACCGCAGCGCAGGTAACAGAATTGACGTCCTATTTATACACGGACCCTTATTTACACAAAGGAAATTCTCCATGAAGCTATTTCATGAAGCAACACAACAAACGATTGAGAATTGCATGAATGAACATTTGGCTGGTTAGGTACTTTGCCTAAGAAAATTGATCACTATTTTTATCCTCAATACGATTTTTTATTATGAAATCATAATATAAATAATTTACTGATGTTACAGATAGGAATTTCCGTAGCCCCTGTTCATTTTTAATATTCATAAAAGTTTAAAAGGCATCAATTAAATATGCACTTTAAAATATTTCTTAGCTTTTGTGTGCGATTATTACTATTAGTACCCGTTCTAAAATTACTCTGTATTTTAATTAATGTACAGCGGAAGCTATAATAGAAGTAATAAAGGCAAAATAAGTGCGTAAACGCGAGTATTTTGATGATTAGAATGCGAACAGCGATCGAAATGTAGAGGAGACGCGAGGGGACCGCGTGGCTCCGCCATGAGCACCTCGGCCTGACCCAGTTCTGCAGCCGCGGCTCAAGGACGGATCGACCGCTATTTATAGAGTTCACTCGTCGGTCGTCATAGCACCGCACTCACTTTACATAACTGAAGCGAGTTCGCTGTGACCGCGCACGTGATCCGCTAACACACCGGCCACACCTAATCAATGCGCACTTTCCCACGGCGAAGACAACCGAGGGGAACGGATGTTAATTATTTAACATCAAACATGGGACTTTACGTTCTTGAACAATCTTTGAATTGACGTTATATTTTTATTACCCTATTCAAACACTAATTGACTTTAATATGAGTATCTTGTCATGTGAATCAATGTTTCCAATAACGTAATTATAAACTAGTCGTGTACTCGTGTCGGCGTGATGCAATCAAGCGGTGCATTCAACATAAACCTACAATTCACCTGACCGTATTGCATCACGACCTTGGCTTCATGGCAACAGAATGCAACACAAAGTGCATGCGCACGCATCGAGTACTGTGTTTCTAACTCGAACTGAATGTATACATACAAAAACATTTCCTAGTCATGTAAACTAAGTACTGAACGGCTAAGGTCGTTATGAAAGACAAAGCGACTACGCACTTCGTCAACAATAGAGAAAATTGATAGTGAAAAACACTTGATTTACTTAAGAGCGACATCACAGCGACAAATTATCGTTTGTTTTGATGTAATATACTAACTAATAATTCAGATTCACTAATACTAATGTAATAATTCAGATTCACTAAATTCTATATTTACGGCACCAAAATTGCAACAAGTGTAACATCGTTAGACGATTATGATATTTTATATAATGGTTTGTATCCTTTATTTCATTTAAATTGTGGAATCTATCTAGGTGACACACGCTTCGAACCAAGGTACATTCGAGTGCTGAAGGTCAAATACCAGAAACAAAGCATGTACTCTTAGATTTATTCTAAGCCCTTCGTTGTACATACATAATTTATAAATTAGACACGAACTGTACAACGTACCCTAGTAACAATAAGTAAGGAAACTCTTCCCTGCGGCTATGGGGCAGTAACCATGAATATTAATGTTTCTTTTTACTCTGTCCATCTTCTACGTAACTTTTAAATAATAATGTTCCCATAGGACTGCGTGTGGAATCTGTTTGAATTATATATAATAAGTGATACATGCATCACTTATAAATACACCTACATAAAATGTGACATAATCCGCAACCTTTGTTTTGACCCCACTTTTCACTCTGCAGTAGAATTAGTGAGTAGGTGCACGTTGTACAAAATTGATAATGAACGAGGGCTCGTTTATCGCTGGCGTCATGCTTGTTGACCTACTTTCGGCCTATTCGATACCACTTATAGAGTAACCTACACACGTATGATCTCACGAACGATTATTTAAGAACAACGCCGACTATTTCCAGTGGGCTAAAGATTTTTTAGAATACCTTAGCCTATTGAAACATACTTACTTTAACAGCACAAACGCATCTGATTTTATATTTCTAGACTATGCTTAGATACTACTTCGACCATAAAGATCACTTCTACATAAGAGATGCTGGGACTCCTTCAATCTCCAAATAAAACAATGCCAGTCCAACCATTAGGGATCCCTGTATTGTTTATGGTTAAAATCTAAATGGTATAATTTAAACAATTTCGTAAATAACTTTGAAAGCATGCTCGCCACGATAATTAGTTTAAAGCCAGCGGGAATGCATCAGTTGGCCCGACAACCGATGATTGCTCCGAAGGATAGTAATCAGTATAACCATCCAAGGCATCCATACCAATGATGTAAAAAGTAAAGATTCGTGATATGCTCACAAAACAATAGAAAAAAGTGTTACACAATATTTCGTATGAGCGTACATTTACCTATAAAAAAGCCTACAAACTGTATTTTCTTTGGTTTGTTTTTGAGGCACGGATGGCGTGTCTACCTTTATATATACTGAATATCATTGATCCATACATATAAAAGTGCATCAATAATTGTCATAACATACGCGCAAAAGAAATAAAGAAAAATGAACACGGTCGCGTGTGCAAGGACACATTATGCACCAATTACGATAATGCATCGTCAGGTGGCTCACTACAGGAGCCTACTTCAGTATCACATTATTTTCGACAACATAACAATCACATGCAATTTTGCACTGTCTTTTGATATACGTCACAAGCAAATAATGCCAAGAAATATCGTCATTCCAATTTCGTATCGCTTCGAAGAGAATAGAAAATAACAATTATATGCTTAGTTGTAAAGGTAATCGTGTATATCATGAATATTACGTAGTACGAATATATACTTCTACCAATAGGGCGTCCATTTTATTGATTTCAATAATAAATAAACAACAATGTCAGGAAACACTCAATAAGGCCACACCGCTGGCAATTTAATATAAAACCGCGTAAGCTGAGGCCATCTTTACGGTACTTGAGACCTAGGTCGACAAACAAGTAATACTACTTAACTGCTGCATTGGGCACATAAGTCACAAGAACGCTAGTTTCCTAGCCTTGTATTGAATACTCAACGTACACTGCATGTTAGTATTACACCGTACATTGAATATTACATTTTATATCTTGCACTAAGGGTAACCGGGCACGTAAAGGTTATTTTGTCTAGAGGCCGTGTCGCCCTTGGACTGGCAGATAGGACAAACAGACAAAGGAGAAAAGGTCGGTAATCTATTCATAAATATTTATTTATAGATTATTTTATGTTTTTAATACTTCGGCAACACAGCTAAATGAAATATCTATATATATTATATATTTTTATCACGCTCAACGAGAGCCATTTAGACCAAAGACTTAAAAGTGGGCTATGGGTGAAGATAAATGATAAATGTGTGTAGATCAAACCCAAAACGCCTTAGCTAAGCAAGCAAAGGTTGAGTGAGTCAAATTAATATGACATGATATCGTAAAGACAAACTTGAGCGCGCAATAATATCGCATAAACAAACGAGCTCCGAGCTCGCTATGCGGAAGCGAGCAGCCGATGTCAGCTGCAACGATTCCAGTCGCGTAACATGCACATGAGGCGAACAAAAACGATGCGCCCGCGCACCGCAGGATCATACACTCCATGACTGAACAGGTTCGCCTTGCTCGCTGCTCCGTTCTAACATAATTCACACGTTGTAAGTGTACAACATCCAACAAAAACATTGCTTATAAACCATATAATCGTATAATTAATCATCAAGATTCTATTAATAAAATTACTCGTAATTTACTCGCTGCTACATGAATTATCACTAAATCAGGAATGTACACGTTTGTGAATATTCCCATCTGTTAAATCAAACACGCAAAATCCGCACTAAAGCTCCCCCAACGCATACAGAACTTAACATTCTGCACTATTATTACATTACAAACGGGAGAGTGCCCTTGATAACTTCCCCATACTATTTCACATCACAAGTGTCGTAACAAGTCCTATAGGTACTTATTTACATGCAGCAAAATTAAAAATCGGCCCCATCCCTAACATTAGTGTTTAGAAGGGTTGGACCCTTTGTGAACGTTTTAGTTCCATTGGAAATTTGACGTCACGAGCTTTGCCGATTGTACGTTAGACAATAGAGCGCATACTAGTGTGTAGGAACAAGACTTGCTTCACACGCATATCACATCGTGCGTCCAGGACGTAGGGCGCGGGGCGAGGGCGGGGTAATCGCTCAACAGTGACGTAACAGCATCTCGCAAGCATCGGCTTTGGGCCCTTTCCATTGCTCCCTTTTTGCGGTCACCGCGGCGCAGCTTTCTAATGCCCATTGTGCGTACAAACTGACAAGTCGATTTTGAGTACACTACTCATCGACATCGTGAGAAGTTTCTAGCTCTCGTTGCTTATTTTGCCTAACGAATCCATTATTTATATAGAATTAACTCGCATAACGTAGATACGTAATTAAGATATCATAGGACGAACGTTCTAACCTATGATAACCTAATCGCAATACTAAGTATTGATTGCACAATTACACTAACATAACAATAACATACAAAACTTTCAATTCAGTTTCAGCTTTGTTTAGCAAATGTACGTAATAAGACAAACCACTTTATTGGGTTTTATTTCGTAAACAACGCCTTATAAACAATGGAAATTGTATTAAAACAAATTCAGTTTTTATGTTAACACTTATATCAGCCGTTAAATGATGAACAAGCTTGATGAAAGATATTCAGTTCTAATGCACTAACGACGTCTATTTGATTCTGGGGTCACACTAATGGCAAAAGCAATGGGCTATCGCGACAACTTACGCGTTAATTTTAGCTGTTGCTTCTAGCACTTAACGCGATAATTTGTTTCCACATATTAAAAATTATCGCGTTGATGGGCGTTAGACGTTAGCCGTAAGTTTAGCCAGCCCAGCATGAGGAGTCTTCTAAAATGGCGAAATAAAAATCGTATTTCTTAAATTAAGTTTCATGCGATGCTTAATAGTCATATACATAAGTTGTTTATTATGTGCACTAATGATGAACTCGAAGGGACATGACATATATGTATGTAGTTACTTGTGAAGCAAGAAGTACACCCGTCAATACTATTAAGTTCATCATCATCAGCTCATTAAACGTCCCCACCGAGGGGCACGAGCCTACCCGTATAGGGTGATTAGGCCTTAGTCGTCCACGCGGGCCTAGTGCGGATTGGACGACTTCACACACAACCTCTTCGCAGGCGTGCACGAAGGTTTCCTCACGATGTTTTCCTTCACCGTAAGTGCGTCGGATAACATACATATATTTTTCGAAAATTCTAAAACACATTGGTACCTGGCGGGGTTTGAACCTCAGCCCTCCCGGTACGAGGGCGACAGTCCACACCATTGAGCCACCGACTACACCATTAAGTTAAGTACATATATCTCATCTGTGATTAACTGTCTATTCTGATTAAGCAAGAATACGTCTAAAAAGACACACCGGATAGTTTATTATGACATTATATTGCGTACTTTTGAGTACGCGATTAATAAACCTAAGTCTGGAAATTATTCATTATTTCCATGCACGTATAAAACAATACGGACGGACTGTATTTATTACATAAGATGTGTCCCAAAGTGACAGCTGCTGTCTATGATGTAATTTTGACAAATATTTTTTTGTATATTAATTTTAGTGTTTTTAACCAAAGTATGTAATCCAATTGATCATTTAACTATGATACGTAATTTCTGGATTGTTTTGCTTTTGTTCACTGCCCGCTTCACCTTTTTGCAACACGGGCTCTTTAGATTTTTCCTAACATAATCTATGGCTCTGTTGAGAGTCTTGATATTTTGTGAAAACTGGCCGAATTTTGACACACTTCTGATGTTAGCGAGACTCCGTCCGTATTTTTTTATACGTCCATGGTCATTTCATTAATTATTTTAATGTTCAAAGACATAAAACATTCTTAATATTAAACGATAACAGGCGTCATTTACGACACATGTTTTTACAGCGTACGTAGGTAAATAAGAATTCAAATATTTGTACGTACGTGAAATTGAATGTCAGATAATGAAATGATCACGCAGTATTTGGAACGTGTCCAAAATTTTACAAATAGGACTGATAATATGAATTTTGAACTTGTACATAGATGACTATTCGTTGTTAAGCCGCCATTTCTGTTTTAGTGGAACAAACAGAAAAAATATTAATGATATTTTTATATGAACACTTGACTGTTTTCTTGTTATTAAATACGGTATCTACTGTCTTCATCAGATATATTTTATATAAGGTATTTCCTGTTTTTATAATTATTTCATTTCAGCGGCTCTTTGTTGATCGGCTTATAGCATCCCACTTCAAGAACAGGATGGCCAAAGGGAGTCTCGGCCATAACATTTGTTTTTTCGTATGGACTTTTCGCTATCTGTATATATGTTCTGACTGTATATGGCCTTCACAGTTTTACAATTTATGAACTGGCAGAGGGCTCATGACAGCCCTCTGCCAGTGGGCTTCGTGGTATATGAATACCACGGAGCACAATACGGGTTGGTGGCTGTTAATGAATTTCCTTAGATAGTAGTCAATTGTGTTCCTCTACAACGGAAGCGAAACATCGACTTGGGCGTATTTATGCCCAAGTGACATTAATTTTAAAGTTGGACAGTTTCCTGTATAATGGCCAACTTTTAGACGAACTCTAAAATTGGAGCGAGCCACAAAAGATCTTATAGGGCGAGGTGACTACCGGTCTGGGAAAGCCTGAATAGTCCCCAAAAACTCAATAATAATACATAGTAGCTGACTAAGCTTAACGTGCCTTCTAAAGCATGGAGGGAATCCAGATAATTTCATAATTCGGCCACCCATTGACGACCCTACGATCGCAAATAAGTGCGTTACACATTGTCAATTTCCTCTGCTGGGATTGATCGAAGCCAATCCAAAACAACGCCGTAGCAGAAAATCAACAATGGGCGATGTATTGTTGTGAAAGGAGGACATTGCGAAACGGGCACAAGTGTGCAATATAACGTAATAGGCGAGCAGGCAGGGAGCCGCGCCGGCCTTGGGCTGTGACGTCGCGCCGCGCCCCACCCTAATGACGTGCGGTGACGTTTGGATTTTTCGCGGAAATTCTGACGCGGCCATTGCTAACGGCACGAAGCGACCATCGGCAATCTCCGGAACCGACGCGAAACGAAATGATAAACGAGCAATCTCATCGAACACGCCAGGCCCTCCATCATTTTAATTCATAGTCCAATACCGTGAGAAAGAGGTTTGGTACCAAACCTAATAAAAACGTTTATAAATAAAAGTAAACAAACTACTTCAATCTTTTTCACATTCGCTGCAGCATTGTTCCAGTTCAGAGTGTTTACACTGAACTGGAAAAGCGAGGGACGGAGAAGTCATTATAAAGTTCCTTTGAAACGAAAAATACAGCTACATTTTTCTTTGCACGTGTAAACAAAACCTCTAGTTAGTGTAAAAACTAGGGCAGTCTGCTTGACACAGTTCATGCCCTACGTGGGTGGCTATCCTATAGACGTAGGCGGCGCTTACGTAACACAAACAAAGCCGAAGGGCGCCCACTTGCATCAGACCCTTTCGCAATGAGTGCCCTACGATTTCATGGAGGCAACGAGTATTTGAGAGAGATATCGACGTCTGTAAGTTTATCAAGTTCTCGGAATCGGTTCGTTTCGGCGATGTGGGTAGCGATAAAAGTCGTCTAAACGACGCCGAGGTCATTGACAGGGTGGAGGCGGGTAGCGCGGATGCATCGAGTGCACTGAGCGAGTTCCGGTGCACTACGCGCCAGGTATAAATAGCGATCCGTTAGTGTCGACGACCGCGCACCGTCACAACCGCTCGCCCTGCTCTCGACGCTCAAAGCCGTGACCCAGTTATTACAAAAAGAAAATATTACGTCACTGGATGGCAGTACTGGCGATGAAATCAAAAAGTTAACCCCGGCGATGGGACGTGAGATCAATTCGCCGAGAAGCGTAAGCCCCGAAAACCGGGAGGGTGAGGGTGGCGCGCCGAGGTGAGTACGGGCGAGGGGGGAGGCCAGAGCTAATAATGCATACGCCCTTCGCTAGGAACTCGATAGAGGCCGTCGTCGGTGCGGGCGCGGGTGGCAGCCCCGTGCGTGGAGGGCCTGTGCGTACGTGACGCGGCGGGCGCGGGGAAGAGGGGCGGCCCCCCGCTCATCTCCGCGGCCCTGCTTAGATGCACTCCTCGTAGGGTCGGAGACCGCCGGCTTAACTGCGCACTACGCTTCCCGACCGTCTGTATGTCGGCGGGCGGCTCATTTACATTGCCGAGATTAAATGCGAATACCGCTAGCTTTACCTATAACTTCGTATAATAGCGATAGGCAGGTGAACCAATGTCAGATTCCGGTTATATTGTGCTCCGCTATTCAGTTGTTGCTAAGTGTCTCGTACCAGCAAACTAGCATGTTTTATAATCTATTGTGACGTAATCCTTCATAGCGCACGTACATCCTGTATCGTTCGATTCTATTGTATTGCATAAATTCATAATACACTCAATATGTGAAAATAAGATACTTTTGTGAATAATTAACAGCTTGCATATAAGAGAATTATTTATCATGTATTCTAACATAGTCAAAAAAAATCAGTTTGTAAGTCAAGCTGCAAAGTTGCCATTTTGAATGCTCGAAGAACTAATGTCGCATCTGCTACATATTAATTGCGGTTGACTCGATAAGATATAATATCGTTTAAATGTAAAAAACTGCACGTGCCATCCCAAGTATAAAATAACCGGTCGACATAAAACTTGCCAATTGCGACATGTGGAAAATTATTCATACCATTGGCTATCGACAAGACTGTTAATTAAACTCAATTAGCAAGAGTATTTACCTCTTAGAGAAACTTTAAAAGACATTTTATATAGAAGACATCCTTTACCTGAAAATAACTTTGTCGTTGTCTAATGCAATTATAGCGCGGACGAACGGACACGTCGGGAAATTTTATCGCTTTCTACGCGCTGTTTATTTACTATTACTACGAAATCCACAATAGTATAGTGCATTGCCGTATTATTCTGATATGTGCATGTGTTGCCTCGCTGCATAACTATGCGTTGACCCAAAAATTCTCACACGTACTACATAGTATCATTCCTATGAATCTAAATAGTACCTACCAAAGCTAAATATATCTCTTAATAAAATGTCAACTGTATTTATTTTATTAGAAATCAACGATTCAGCCCACCTTGTGGAATCAGATGAACTCTGAAGAAAAGTCCAGGTTAAACAAATTTTGTATCACCCTCCAGCCCGGAACAAATTAAAACCATATCTGTTATGGTTGAATAAATAAATAAAAGTGATTGCAGTACCCATTCAATCGTCTGTATGGGAACCTTAATCAATTATTATCATAGATCACTTATTTATTGCATTTACACGGACTCCTTCAGGTATACAAAGGTTTTAAACTATTTAAACAGAATTTTGTGAAAGTATATCAAAACACAAAAAGCGTAAAATGTCAAAGGCGCAGACAAATATCTGCAGGTGCGTTCACCTAGCTATTAGTGCCAAGGTGTTTAGACTTCCTTCCCATTAAAGGCACATGTTATAGACAACATCCTTATGCGTGAGACAAAGGAAGCTAGTCAAGAAGGAGCAGCTGATGAGACAGGTGCGCGTACAGCCGGCGACCACCTGCGCTGCGCACGCGCCACAAGCCGCTCTAACAATTACCGCATATTATTTAACACCACTTTAATATCGGGATGCATCGACTTGACATTACCCACGCAACTATTATAGCAGCAGGAGCGTGCACTGCATATGCAAATAAGCATACCCTTGGTATTTTTTTTTATTTGATAGGTAGGAAAGCGAGTAGTCGGTTCACTTGATGGTGAGTGACACCGCCCCCTAACGACACTCGCAATTCCGAAAGTAAAACCAGGGAAAGGGGGGTTTGAGCCTCCGGTAAACACCACTTACTCGGCGAAGTTTGCTGCCGGTTTTTATCTGAGGCCTTAGTATCATGTGCGGTAGAGCCGGGTCAATATTGCCGAAGCATGGCTCTCCCAGACAACCCCGAAAATGTCATCTTATATCTTCCTCTTTAATCGTTAATTATTATTGACCCTTAAAGGTAGGCAGACCGCCTGTCAACAGCAGTGCTAATTTTGAAAAAAAAAATGGTGAATGGTTATTGCGAAAGTATTACTCACTTTGCATAATCTTATTAATAATATCTATGCACGCCTATGACCAGCAGCTGAACTTGGCGTTAAAACCAGAAAGACATTACTACATTTACCTGAAAGCCTTCAGGTAAGCAACAACTAATGTACTTAGTCTTTCTGGCTTCTTATGTCGATGGATCTTTGCCCCAAAATTCTTACTCAAGTTTTGAGAATAATCGCTAACTGTCATGTCAATAATAGCCTAAAGATGCCGTAACAGAGAAGGGGGTGATTATAAATAGCTTCTTAGTCCATCCAGGAAATGGAACTGCACAATTTATCCCAGTCAAAAATTAACTGCAGGATAATATACAAGTGTTTGCTTGAAACACATTTTCAAGTAAACAGTTATATCACAAAATGTCGTCAATGGTACACAATTAATATGCACCTTCCAAGCATTTCGAAGTACACCTTGAATAATAAAGAGTTTCACAGAAATTCATACATTTTGATATTACCAAGTAACACCGATGCTGGGGCATTCTAATACGCTTTTATTGAATATATGAATGACAAAAAATGTGATTAATATTATTTTCCTGCTACAGTCGAGTTTGGGAATAACAACTGTGCAATACAAGGGGGATATTATACAAATAGTATAATATTGACCTCCTTTAAATTCAGACTCAGTACGTATGGCGATGGTAATACAGTTTCCGGCTTGGACATACAAGAAAGGACTAGGCAAGCATACTAACGAACAAGTTTGCGAAACAGGTCGAGCGGGTCTAGGTACTGCAGGGTTTCAGAGAGTACCGTTACCGGTGGTTCGGTGTTGCTTAGATAATGCGCGGACCGGTCTCGCTGATAGCTAGATAGCTGGGCCGATCAAACGATAACAGATGATAAACGCGATGCGTATATACATTACTAAATAATACTTGTCTACTCTCCGTATTTTATTATGCAGTTACATGGTTTCAAAGTGAGATTTTTCATGTTTTTTGATTAATCATTTTTCCTGATCAATTTAAATTCTTTTGATAATTTCCGATAAATATTGGTGAACATGGTCACCACAATCACAATTTATGAGTATTTATGGCAACTTAACTGAATCGAAATTATTATTATAACACAGTAAAAATCAACACGGCAATACAATTTTTCGCGCACTTTTATATGTAACTCTGACAGACGGATACGAAAAGTGCGCGAAACTCCAACTGGTATTCAATGACTCATTGATTTTCATGTACTAGCTCATACGTAACTTGACGGTAGTGACTAAACTACCTTACTCATCACGTACAATTACGTTATTTGATAGGTGACGAGAAAATTATGACCGACTACATTGAGCATGTACTTCTAAGAAGATACAGTAATAAGTACCTACGAAATTACGCGCAACTTTCTAACTCAAAGGGCCAACCGTGACGACTGCCGTTCTGTTTTGAGTACTTTTAACTTTCTATTTGAGTAGTTTCATTACATACTTATTTTGTCGAACATTAATATTTCTGTTGTTTAATAGTTTTGGACAGTTCGACTATCTAATGATCAAGCATCCGGTTAGAAACACTCAATACGATAACGAGAATACCGTTATGTTGCTCACAAGGTACGTGTTTTGATATAACAATGAGTAAGTAGATATATGCAGAAGGCATTAGGTCGTAACTATGCATGAATGCACTAGCCGTGTCCATGGCTAGGCAAAGGGAGAGGCGAACTCGGCTCGCGTGCGGATGTATCGAGTAGCGACCACACTCCACCGACCTACATTTTATGCGGCGACGGGCTCGTTATTTACTAGGCGTAGCTTGCACGCACAGCGCGCCCTCCAGCCAATACAACCCCCAATGTCGCTTAAATGCCATAAACTTCCTTTGAACAAACGCGACTCGAGCCGATGAATGGGGAGCACCGCGTCCGCCGACTACCTGCGAAAATACTGCAAAAAATGCACAAAACATATGTATGCACACAAAACAAAAACCTCAACTTCTCGACGGGACCAGGGACGCAGCTCGGAGCGGCCGACATAGGTGTCTGCATTTCGGAAACAAAACACAATAGAAAGGGTCGCGTGTGAACGCGATGCAGGGATACGGGCGGCAGGTTGATAGAGAGAGGCGGCACGAGGGCCGACGTAAACAAACCGCGATCGGGAGCTTCGACCGCACTCACCATTTCGGGGATCCTCGGAGCTGTCGTCGACAGCCGCGGCCGCAGCGGCCCACGTAGTGAAGAGCGGAGACGTCGTTGAGGGAATCAGCACAAACACTCGGTCACACAATGGTAGAGAGCAGGCACTCTGCACACACGTACGATACGACACGTCCGTCCTACACTACGTTCGCGGCTCACGCCGATGCAGTTTACGTCACCGCATCCCGCTCCCGACTGGCGGAGTGGCGGCGCGCGGCGAGCGAGCGACGACCTCGCTGCAGCGTGCACCCGCGCCCCGCGCCGCGCCCTCGGCCCTACCGACCCGCGCCCCGCCCTCCGCTCGTCCTACGTCCGGTGAATCACGAATGTCGACACGAGCGCCCCACGAAACGCTCTCGGCTCCGCCACTACCAAAATTATTAGAGTGTACCTACGTATCCGTACCCGGGCCCGAGCGTCGCGATTGTCGCCTCCGTCCGGTGTGTGACGAAACACGGAAAGCTCGTTAACATTCCTATTTACATAACGCCGAGTTATTAGCTTTATTTTTATAACAGCGCACCGAGTTATGCCAATTGACGACATCGCTTTATTACAAAAATAAACAGGATCGGAACAAAATGTTAATTTGTTTCAAACAAAAACATACCACCAAGAAACATTTCATGTAAAATGTTGCCAAGACGACCACATCTCATGTAGCTCATCTCATCTCAAGCTTTTGAATCTACAGGCCGAACTCGACTGACCTTAACTGCAACAAATTCTACCTATCAGTAAATTATGTATGGTTTCGCCGTTTCGCCACCGTCTTGGTGATCCAAATATTTAGTTTTTGATCTAAATTAAGGCGTGTAAAGTAGATTCTACCAAAAACATTCTGTAAAAGACTAGCCAAGTCTCGATGGAGCTGCTTGTTTATCTATAAAAAGGAATGAAATCTAGAAGACAAGTTCGTGCCAAGTCGAAGGTTCCTTACTGCTCCATTGACCTTAGCTAGTTTTTAAAAATATTATGGTAGGATTTCAATTGTTTTTGTAGGAACGTGGGCACATTGATTAATTTTTTTTTTTTTTGCCTTTTGGTATTCACACCAAAAGGCTTGGTGGCGCCCAACATATCTCTCTTTTTTCCACGGTAACTGTAAGTGACACCTTGAGGCCCTTTAAAAAATGTGTAGGGCCGCTTCCTACATAACCTCACGGTTTAGCGCTCGCTACTTAAGATCCTTTCGGTCCTATCGGCCATTGGTTCCTTGCACTATGTGTTCTTCACACTGGCTCTTCAACTTGCTTACCCGGTGGGGTACATTGGTAACTTTCATTAGTTATCAGGTGTCCTCACTTTAGGTCTTACCACGTTGTGCAATATCCAACGACTATTAGGCTATGTGGTCGTTGGCAATATTTATAGCCCTTTAAAACTCTTTAAGCAATCATGTTACTATTAAATAAGCTTTCTAATGAGCGATCGCATCTAATCAGTGATGATAACACATAATGGCGATAGATAACACACTGATCAAAGATGATTAGAATCTATCTATCAATTCCAACAAACATCATCGAATACGCAATTCATTGTTGCACTTAATATTTTTCATCGCCAACTAATATTACTACTTGGGAATTAGGGCTAAATGTAAGATATGGCAACCTTTCCCTTTTTTGTTCGCATTGTCTCATTAGCAGCTTCTTATAAACGCTCCAATAGACAAGCGTTATATGTTTTATTCAAAGACAACTGTTAGTGAATTCCATTTATACAAAAAAAGGAGAATTTCACTCGATCCTCATTAGCCTTTAGAGATGCATTTTTCAATAGACTAACAAAAACATGAACGTTGGATCCTTTGCCTCTTATACATTGAGGCCAAAAATAAGCGATTCTCTGTAAGAATTCATTTGAAAAATACAAAGCGAAATAAAACAGTGTTAAGTTAGTAAAAATAATAATAACATTTTATTTTAAACCATATAAAATTGTTATGTATCCCGAGATATGTGTGGTGAAGGCAGATAATAAAAGCCGAGAACTGGCACAGAATAGAGGAGACGAATGTTCAGTATACAAAATATTGGACTGGGATACCGTGAAGTGAGAAAGATCAGTATGCAGTTATAAATGGCGATTTATCGAAGTTGTATTTGAATAACCGTGGGCATAACCTAGGGCGTTCGGACTGGGTAGCATTTGGGATGCTGCGTCATATCTTCGAATACACTTAGGTACCTAGCCTGTGTGTTTTAAATGTTATGACAACTTGGGCACTCGGACCCGCCGAGGATAGGCTAGCATTTGATGAGTAAACAATAAATGAGTGGAGGCCTACCCCACGTGGACCGATCCCTATCAGTTACCCGCCGCCGTAACCCAGTGTTCAGTTGATCCGGTTCAAATTGCCTACGCTTTTTTCTGTTCTGTTGATGCAACTGGTTTAGTTCTCCACCCTAACTGTTAGAATAAGACAAGTTACTATCGCAATCAGTGGTCAGGCGTCGGATGGGTGACCGAAAAATATTGTCTCTAGTCTCTGAGTGCTTCGGAAGACAGAATAAGCCAATGGTCCTGGCCACTATCTTAGAAGGTTAGTCAACACCCACTACACTGGGCCTCTTTTTAGATTTCCGTACCCAAATGGCAAAAAACGGAACCCTTATAGATTCGTCAAGTCTGTCTATCTGTCCGTCCGTATGTCACACCCTTTTTTCTCCGAAACCATAAACACTACACTATTCAAACTTTGTAAGTGTTCTGTGAACCGCTATTAATATAATACATAATATTTTGGAGTTCCCCATACATGAAACTGAAAAAATTGTGCCCCTTCCTCTAAATAAACTATGAGGTTGATAAATTAAAAAAATATATATGATGTACATTACCATGAAATCTAACAACGAAATTTAGTTCGAACGATTTCCGGAGCTTTTTTTTATACGTCATAAACGGAGAACCACTATTTTTCATATTCAATTTTTTGAACTGACTACATCTGTTGGACGCAGATGGCCTTCCTTTACAGCTTCACCGGGCACGCAGACCCATGCCTATCAGCCAAAATCTATCATCTACGTAACAAACACCTTAACCATGTCCATCTAACCTTCTTTTCCGTCCCGCGGACGTGAATGTGTCCTGCCCGCTACCACTGCAACTTCCTATGGGCTATGTCGATCACTTTAGTACTTCTAAGGACATCCTCATTTTGGTTCACATTGCGTATGGAAACACCTAACTAGCCGCCTTCACTTTGGCAACCCTGGGCTTATTCAAACGAGAATCCATCATTTTATAGCAGTTCCTTTCAACGATTTTCATCACCTATACAACGATTTGCTGAACTTTTTGTAAAATGTTGAACAAATCCTGGATTCGAAAACATCGAAATTAAATTTTTTCGAATATTATTTATTCAGTTTTTTATACATTTCATCGATAGAAAGTAATGGTGCTGTTTTAAATTGTATATAAATAAATCAATGTAGGTACATAGTCAATGTAGGTACATAGAAAGTATGAATTCATGCAATTACTTAGTTCTTTGTATGATATATTTTTAGAAAGAAGACAATCTGTTTTTTTCTAGGACAAAATCAATTTTATTGAAAAGGTAATTGACCGAAGCGAATCGTCGAATTCCGATTCCACGTAGACTCTTGTCTGCCCTACCCGAGTGTAAGTCCGCGGTGGCCCATGTGCTGAGGATCTGGTGGTCTTAACACACGCTGCCGCGACTGAGAATGGCCGAGGATGGCCAATAAGCCGAAGAAGCAGTGCGAATTTAATACAAATACAAAAAACATTTACTGCTTTTAAAATGGAGGTAATAAATAAAACTTGTACAATACTTAGTAGTTAGTTTATAAATAAACTTATGTACCTTATGTATAAACTTATTTATTTAAAATATCTGGCAATGGGTACCAGTCTCAGCAAAAAGTTGGCTAGCCCAGCGCTGATTTTCAGTTTGGCCCCTGGGATTGCTCTAATGATGCTCAGTAGGCATTGTGTGAAGCAACAAATAATAACGCAACAATATACGACCCTCATAGGTATATTTCATCGCGAAAATCATAATGGGAAGATTTCGTTCAGCAGTGGTAAATGAAAATTATAATAATGATGTTGAATTTTAATTTCAGAAAGTCAGGTTATGATGGTTATAATTAGCACATTATATGAACATTTATGGAGCTTTTTTTAGAAAAAATACCTAACCCGAAAATGTTCCTTCATTATGCATAACTTGTTTCTTTATTTAATTCTGATTTATTAAATGAATTCATAATTTAGGAACTTAAATGCAAAACTTCCATGCCATTTCTATTTAAATTCAAATCATTTTGTCAAGTCGTATTAAATTTGTTCACTAAATTTAATTAAACCATGTTAAGATTATAAACAACATGTTAAAGAATATTAATAGTATAAGTCTGGTAGTAATAATGATGAAACTTACCATTCAAAAGCATTATAGTGGTAATAGCAGAGACCAAGGCCGTACAGGAACAAGGGATCTTTCCAGTTGTCTTGTTCCAGTGCATAGAACTTCTGGTAAGCAGACATAGCTGAAATAATATATTCAGTGAGCATTGGTGAAATTTAATCAAACTCTTACAATAAACTAACTAGATCAATCTCACACAAAAAATGTCCACGGCAAAATTTCGCCCATCGCGTCAGTTGGGCAGAATTTTCATTCATAGTCACGTTGCCCGCATGTCGTAATGACAGTAGCGTGCACTCTTTATATGCAAATAAACAGTGCATACCCTGCGCGTCCAGACATCCCGGAAAATTCCCTACATATTCAATGATTCCCACTTATTCGTCCATTTTCCTCCACATCGGCGATCTGCTCTGTCATCCACCGCTCTCAATTTGTTAATAATGTAAATTATTTATTGTTTTTGCGATTGGTGCCACTCACTTTTCATACACTACCCATAATCTCTATGCACGCCACTGCATAATGACATAGTAGTGTGCTCGTGCTTTTGATTTTGTACTCTTTCAATGACGCGTTAAGATCAAAATTTAAATGAATAATTTTACGTTCCAAATCTTATAATATAAAAATGAATAGAAAAATGTGTTGGTTAGCGCATAACTCAACAACGCCTGGACCAATTTTTCCAATTTTTTTTTTAAATGTTCGTTGAAGTCCAAGCATGGTTCTTACGGCGAGAAAAAATCGAATAATTGCCGGGATAGCCCTAAAGCGTGGTGGTTATTTTTTTTTTGAGATATATCTTGATATAACATGTAATCATGTGTAGTTTTATTCTGCGGAATTTAATACTTTTCCAGATTTTTTTTTTCAAGTTTACGATATAACGGGATTGTATTGTAATTTCTTATGAACAAAACGTAATCCGCTAATATGTGCTATGAAATTATGAGTGAAGGAGGAGGCTTGCAAAATACTACAGACAGAACTGTGACCAAATACGCGCGAGCCGAGCGTGCCTCGACAGCGGCCAGGGAATCGCCAGAACCAATGGTTATTATTCCTAATCGATGTTCACCTCTTTTTTTAGAGGGGGTGGGGAGATCTCTTCTGTTCTACAAAATAGTGGGACCCCTCCTCTTACCTAACATTCTATTACTTTTTAAAAGTTTTAGTCAATATTTTTCACCATAAATGGAAATTTCTTCACCTCCTAGCCCCAAAAAACAATAACAACAAAATAAAAAGTCCATCCTGGTATTTTGATCTGCAATGGCAAAAAGAGTGACATAATCTCAATAGTATGTTGTTTTCTAAAGTATGTTAGAAAACCTTACCTTTAGCATAATCTTCAAGTAAGAGGTGAAAGTGGCCTAATTTGCAGTATGTTTTAGGGTCAATACAAATGTCTCTTCTAGCACCTGGTGAGCATGCTCTTTCTTCTTCCTGTAAACAAATATACAAACATGAAAGTTTTGGAGACTACTTTCAAAAAATTAATAATAAAGCTGATTGCCATTTTCCATTTGAAATTGATTGATTGCACTTACAATCAATCAAGCAATCAACTGCCTTGTAATTCCCAAATAGCATAGCTTTGGGTACCTTTATTTTGGTATAGCCCCTATGCAAGCAAAATATAGATTATTGTTGTGTGGGTTTTATGAATTAGTAATATAAATATACAAGGTTAGCAACTTGCATGCAAAAATGTTGCCACATATGACCACAGACATATACCCGGGTGCCATGAAATCAGTGCTTCGTTTCTTTCTTTCTTCATTTGTTGATTACAACATAACGCAGGAACAATTAGTCTGCATCAGAATTTTTTGAGTACTCATACATACTCAACATATTCTCAATAATAAACATTCAGGTTTATTATAGGTATTAAAATGGGAGAGCAAAGAAAAAGATTAGATTAACAACTCATCTGGTGTAATGTTTGAGGCATTGGCTCTTACAACCCAGAATGGATTGAGGCGTTGGTTTGGACGGAATGGGTTCAATCCCCCGGCAGTACAAACATTTGTGTGTATAAAAATGTCTGTTGGTATTGGTCTAGGTGTTTTCTATGTAAAATATTTATGTTTTTACAAAAAAAATGGTTTATAATTATGTTTATCCATTATTTAGTATCCATATTTCAGGCTAATGATGAGTTTGGTACTCGATGGCGCTGTGTGAATGTCAGTGGATATTTAATATTATTATTAGCATTTGTCATGACATTGTTCATTTAGAACATAAAAATAACAAAAATTAAACAATGACAAAAAAAATGATTACATAAGAGTGCTGTTATGCATTGACTTTTAGTGCACTATGTTTATTTCATTCATAAAAAATTGTTTACTATACCTTAACTTGAACAAGCATGCCTTCCAAATATTTGACTGCTTTAAGCACAAGGGCTCTTGTGCGTCCATGTTCATTACCACGAAGTTTCAAAAATCCAAACTGCCGACTGAAATTATGAATACACATACAATTTATTTGTGTGTCACACAAGTGGATGGTTTCAAATAATCATTATTTTGTCTTGAACATATGGTTTGAAGATATTATAAACAACTAGCAATATAATATGATTTTCTCCTCATTTGAAATTATAAAAGCCCCAACCAACATTACTAAAAGATTAAACAAAACAGTAACTCCACACAAAATTTGACAGTAGTAGATACTACCTCTACAAGACGGTGTGTTTATAAGTATACTGAATTGAGTCTATTTTTAAAGTCAATGATACAAAACTATTAATACGTTACCAAAAAAGATTTTGGAGCATCTAAATAAGTTACTGAAATACCCAATAAAAAAGCTTTAGAAAATGTGTCGTGTTATGATGTACCTGTCAAGCTCCGACAAAACTTGCAGTTCTTGTGAGGTTAAATGCAACTCTTCTTTGTCATCCATGTTGTTCATAACACCAACTATTCACTGTGATTCAATGAATTTTGTCATGACCAAACTTTTAAAAGCTAATAAAATGAGTTTCATCTGTTAAATACATTGAAAACTTGCACAAATTAATAAGAGAATTGAGAAAACAAGGTTGACACTGTTGACTTAACATATTTTTTTTTACATTCGTTTTATTTAGAACCAACTAAGGTCATTGTGAGAACTGCCTCGTCATAAGTACATATTATTTTATTTAATTAATGAAGAATTAAGTGATGACATGATGATTGTTTTCGTTAACAAACTCGTTTCGTCTCAGTTACCTCTTCATTGGTGGTGAAGAATTAGCTACTTCTAGCTAATTTTTGAGGTGGAAAAAAATCGGCAAGTATATAGTTTTTTTTTTCTCTTCTTCATGACCTTGCACGGTTTGTGCATCAAAGTCTTAGATTAAGCATGTACTAGATGTAGTCATAAGACGTTGCCGCTCTTACATCATTGTAATGCAATACACGTCATGTATCTTTGTCTATCACACGAATCCTAGTTACGAGTATAAAGAGACGGTTGATAGACGTTTGACAACTCTGACGTCGTGTCATTTTGTGGCCTCCAAAGAGGCCAAAACATTAAGATCTGTCGTGCAAATTTTTCACAAAGTGTCATAATTTTAATAAATATTTTGAAAAGAAATAAGTTAACGTAGAAAAATGTCGTGTTCTGCGGTAAATTGTGTTTCAAGAACCACCAAAGGAGGAGTAAAAGACCCGGAATTATCATTTCATAAGTAAATATTTGACGACATTTTCATTCATATTACGTAGTTGTAATGAGACTTATGGATAAAAAACATGTAGTAGTAGACTTTAAATAATGTTAGACATACATTAGCTTGTATTAATTGTAGAAATTACGTCTAAAACAATTAATATTATGCATGAAAATTTAAGGATGTTACATAGTGATGTACTCAACATAGAATTTAATTCCATCGATAGTATTTCTTTAACAGTTTCTTTTATACAATTATTGAATTTTTAGGTTCCCGAAATGTCCACAAATCAGAGAAGAATGGGTTAAAAGTGTAAGGCGTGAAAACTGGGAGCCTACGAAGAACTCCAGGCTTTGCTCAACTCACTGTAGATATCTGATTAAGGACAAAAACAATTGCAAATTGATAATGGCCAAGTGTGGTAGATTATCCGATCCGAATATCACATCAACTTTTCTCAGAAAATTTAAAAACTATAAAAATATTCTTATAATTTTGCAAGAACGTATTTGTGTTCTGTAATCCACATTATAATTTTAACAAAAATACATGAAAAAAATATGTTTTTAGGTCGCATATTTTAAACTGAAACTTTTTTTTCATGATACGCACTATTGTGGGTTATCAATGTATGTATGTATGGGTCTTTAAAATGATATTGAGGCTTTCAGTATATATTTTTTAAATAAAATAATTTTTAAGTTTGAGTTTGTGAGTGTTATTTAAAATTTGTTATTTTACCGTAAAAATATAATATAGTCTATTTAATACCTACCAATAATATTTTGTTTTATTTGTTCCAACATCATCTAATTTTTAACCCAGGAAGACCAAACTTCAAAATATTTGCGTATAAAATGTATTATGGTAACGCTTTATTTTTAATTTTGTTGTAGATAAAATTAACAGCGTTGCTGTATCTGACTCCATGTTATTTTAACACAATTTATAATCATCTAATTCTGCAGGTGCGACGACGACGCCCGGCTTAATTCTAGCAATGTTCGATACCAAGGTCACATCCCTAGTGACACACTAATACAAATCTGTAACTGCACACTAACAAAAATTAGACATCGCCTTTCAATATACAGTCTGTCTACCTCATAATATGTCTATGATCAAAGTATATAGTTACTTTTGATTTTTCTATTTTAGCTACTTAGCAGTTGGCAACACTGTCTTGGTAACAACTGTCAAAATTCTAGTGTTCTATTTGAAGTCATGGGTTTAGTTTGGAGTTTAGTCTTTAAATTTTGAGCGCCAATTATTCCCCATAATCCAAGTGATAAATTATTATAAATTAATTTATTTGAATTGTTATTGATTCACATATTTTGCGAAATATAAAAAGCAAGACAAATCTTCAAAATGAGTTACAGGGATACCGTAAGTAAATGGCGACATAATAGAATTAATCATTTTCATAAATTACAAGACAATTGTAGCGTTTTAACATTTTATCGTAACAACACTGCATGTTTATGTAATACAATACTTTTAATGATAGAACTTTAGGAACTTGTTCTATTTTTGCTGTGTAATAGTTAATAGCCAAGGTCATTTAAAAAAGGATCAGTAATATTTTACATATGTTATTTACTTTTTCTAATCCAATAACAGATATAACGTTGAGTTAACGTTTTAATTCGATATTTTCGTGTAGATAATTGAATTTTTAAATTTGGTTCGTAATACCGTAAAAGTAGCCAAAGGGAGATCAGGGCAAATGTAATTATTTTATTTATTGATGTGTATTTTCTATGTTATTTTTGTGTAGTAACGTTCAACAGGTATTTAAACTGCTCTGTTAACAAAAAATAATGAAATCAACAGTGTATATTTTAGATCATTATTTAAAGTCATGCTCTTATTATGTCTATTTTATGAATAATATAATTTACATTTATGAAACTTCACTAAAGGGTGTCAAATGTAATTTAGTTGTTTGAATATCTTATCCCTGTGGTATTAATAACTGTATGAGGTCAATGTTACTTTTTGGTTGATTGCCAATCTGTACAGATAGTCACAATTTGTGGGTTGTGATGCCATTAATTTGTCTCGCACTTACAATCAGTACTTACTTATTTTCAAATATTGATAGTTATGACCTTGATTGATTGACAGACATAATCTCCAGGCAACATTTACCATTTCTTTCCCATGATAACAGGAAAAGTCAATTTATTTCCTATTATTTTGTATAATGTTTTAAAGAATATCTTCTATCTTTATATTACAAGCATTTTAATAGACCAATATTTTTTTTCATATATTTTAGTAGTTTAAAGTATTAAAAAATAATAATAAAGGTCAAGCCTTGGTCTTAGAGGTGGTGGCAGAAATGATAGAACACCACTTTGCGCGTCCCTGACATACTTCCCCAGCTTTTTTCACGTCCATCAATCTTTTCATACAAGCTCTTTTATTCCTTTTGCTTGGGACCCCAGTCTTCTTAAAGACTGGAACAATTTTGGTCTTGACTGTCAAATAAAACAGGTTTTTTTTATTTCCATAGTTTTATTACATACTTTTTTGGCGTTGATAACTGTCCCAACAAATAATAGATTTCGGTTGGCTTTTTACAAAAGTCTTTTTGTTTATCTTTGTGAAAATATATGTGGCAAGAATTCAGGACAATTCAAAATACACTGTATCAAAATCACAATATGACTATCAGCCATTACATAGACTGTGAAGGGCGATTAGTCTTGTATTGATATATTGCCTGACTGAATATTTCCTATTATCTACTATTAAATAAAGAAACTTATTTAGTGCATAGTTATTAAAATCATTTTCCACAGTTAAATGCTCATTGTCATCATCACTAAGGCAAAGCTTTTTATCCTTTGCACATTTATGGGCTGCTATATTACAGCTGTATTTATTGGCATTTGCAATGTGCCTTTTTATAATAATTGTCTTGTATCTGCAGTACTCACTATTTCCGAGAGCTCATTCATACTGCGCTGCTAATGAACAACGTGTAGGATCCTACCTAAGGAGTTTAATGGTATTTAATATTTATCATACCCATGGGCTATGAATATATTGTGTGTGCTTTCACGTTTTTTTACAATTCAACCATTATTGTATTTTATTATCATCAACCATTCTTAGTTTAGTTATTAACAATACTCAAAACATACATTTGTTATCATCATATATGCATAGCAATTTTGACAGAAAAATAATAACTATTTCCTTCAACATTGCCTATTTCATGGTCAGGTGTATTACTTACACTTACCACCAGGTGATTGCACTGACTGTCCCATTCACTAATGGCATAAAAAAAATATATGTAACAGATTATAAATATTACTTAAAAATGTAAATCCCTAAAAACATTCTATAACACAAGTTTCACTGGAAATGGGGTAGGTTTAGGTATAACTTAGATTTCTGTCTAGAATGTAGCTTTATTACGCACTTAATAAATGCTCAAAATTCTAATCTAAAAGATGAAGTGGTACACAACATCCATTAACTGTTAATTATCAAGGAAGTATGCTAGAATGTTAATACAATATAATATTAACCTTTACTTAATTACAGCCTATAACCTTCCCTTGCAGGAACATGCTTCCCACATGGCATATCCATAGTGCATACTTAATAATAAATAAATAAATATACACCAACACTCACACAGCGTAACTAGTCCCAAATGAGCATTTAGCCAGTATATTATCTTGTAATGTAAGGCAAAATGGTACTTAACAATCGATAAACATACATGTTATTTATTATTTTTTGTAAATACATATTAAAAAAGAAACCCTGACCAATACAATCAGACATGTTCATGCACATGAATTGTACTGCCCAGGTATTGAACCCTGAAACCTTGGTGTAGTAGTCGACGTTGTTACCATTACACCAAACAGGTTGTCGATAAAAATCTTTTAAAATGATACTTAGGTGGCATAGTAAGTAGGTTTATAACTAACTGTAACAGTGTAAATTCTTAAGTAAATATAATGGCAATTTCCTTTGTGGAAATGAAGATCATCAAGAATATTACGTTGTTTTAATGGACTTGCTACCTTAGTTATGTGCATTTATAAGTACAGTTGCATCAAGAATTGTAATATCTCAGAATTCAAAAATGAAGTGTGTGAATTTGATATGGGAATCAATTGAAGTAACTTACAGCATATCTCAACTTTTTACAAAACAAATGAAAACAACATTTTGATACCTCCACAATTTTGATATTATATTTTGTTTCAATATAAGATGAATCATGTATGTTCTAGTACAAAATACAAGTACCTTATCTTAACCTAACAACTAGTTTGTACTTATCATTCGTTTGCAGTGTTATTAACAGAATTCTCTCAATTAATTTGGTGCAGTGTGCTACTGGAGCCTGTACTATTGTAGTTGAATTTGTGTTCTGCCTTTCGTGAAATGGGTCAAGGATTGTGTTGTTTTGTAACAAGTAAGTCTCGTGCGCAGAGTTTCGGGTCGTCGCCTTCGTCGGTGCTGAGCTCTTTGTCGTCGTTCCGCTCCCGGCCTTTTGCGGACATCTCGTACAGCCCTACGCCGGACGTGAACGAGGTGTACCCGGGACTGTTCGTCGGCGATGCGTAAGTATCAAAGTATTTAACTACCCACACGCTCTTAAAATACACACACATTGTTTATATGCTATTGCGTATCGCGTTGGTGCATTTACACATTTTGCTTATAGAGTTGTTATGGGTAGTTAATGCAATGACTCAATTTTTGTAATCAGTACCTCCATGTGATTTATTGCGCATCAATTATTTACCATTTGTTTTGTAGACGAGGATTTTGGGATGTTGACTTGTTTCGTAAAGAAATCCCATATGCTCATTATCAAACATTTTATATCGCAAGACCATAATCTTCATAATCAATCAGTTCAGGCTGAAGTATTTCCCGACCTTTCAAAACAAGAGCGTATTCCGATTTAGAGGACTGGTAACGCATTTCTTTCTCTGTGCCCTCTAAAGCAAATATTCATGGGCTCCGGCGGCATTTACCATCGGGTGTGCCGTGTTCTAGTTTGCCCCCTAATACATGAAAAGACGTCAAAATATTAGTGTAATAAAATATTGAATCTTTTACTTTTTTAATTCCGAAAAAGGGATTAATCTACTATGATCACATTTAATTCTACATTTTTGTCTACTTAAATCCTGACTTCTTATCAACTGGGTGTTCTAATTTCACCTAAGTAAAAAAATAATTTTAGTTTTCCCTCATCACCTGCAATAACTTTTATAAAACGGTATGCACATGGTATACTATTCTTAAATATTACTTTTTTTTTGAAAAACTAATTAAAGTTATTACATAAGAACTAACTAACTCTCGAGCCCAAAAGCTTGGCTATGGAGAGTGCGAATGATATTTTAATTTGTAACGCAATCTTTTCGGAAAAAATATTCTTTATACCTATTATGGTTAAAGCTTGTTGACGCGTTCCTAACCAAAAGTTAAAGTAATGTTTTCTATATTTTTGTGTTATTTTGTATCTAAGTAAAGAATGATAGAAAACTTAACTTTTTGTATTAAATACGTAGCAATACCACGCTTACAACCAAAACTGATTGAAACTGAACTGAAAATTTACGCTCTTTATGCCCTCTCGCGACATGTTTACGACCTTGGCCATTTAAAACATTCCACCGTGTTCTTAAAATAGATAATTCTGGAATTGTTTCGTTACACTTTAGTCATCGCTTTAGAATGTAGGTCCAGACACATTCACACAACACCGTCTAGCCCCAATTAAAGTATTATGGATACCTACTGAACATCAGATTAATATACTTAGGTATATACTTGTATATTTTTTTACTTCGAAATACTCTGACCAATACAAACAGATATGTTCATGCCCTCATATTCTGTTTGTACTTCCCGGAGATCGAACCTTGGTACAATAGCCGACGTCTGATCTATTACACCACACGGGTCGTCAAAAAAAGAACTTAGGTAAGTCAGAAATCTCCAGATCCTGATCCCTTCGATATCCTATGACCTAAGTAAAGTCAATTCAAAACATGTCTAGAATGATTTTTACGTATATAATTATAATAAACTTTTAAAAACAACTTAGAAAATTGAAATAAAAAAGGAAACATTGTTAAGTAGCCTTTTGTATGAGTGAATAGGATGTTAAACAGTAGATCTATTATTGAATGAAGCAGACGTAACAATACCCGAGTTGTGGCTCTGGCAGCGAATTGAAAAGAATATGCATGTAACAAAACGTGTGTTTTACATTACTTATTTACACGGTTTTTTTTAAAGCGTGTAATTAATTTAAATTGTACCGTTTGAGTATTTTAAATAATACATAATAACAACGAGACGCAATTTGACTTAAACAATCGAGGTTTTTGAATTCGAATGAAGTCTTGTTAGCAAATTAGATGAAAATAAACTAAATGCTACGTAACGGCAACATACAGCAATGTTATAGGCTGATTTATTGATGCGATTAATAATCAGCCTGTAAGCATTCAGCCTAAAAGGGACGACAAAGAAATGCCCAATCACATGAATACCGGAAAGCATGTTGCTGGATAGTTAAGTGAAATTATTACAAAATTGGCTGTGGCTGCTTGATCCTAATTACAATGCTACAGAGGAAATTATAACTATATTGAAATAGCATAAACATTTATGGATAATACACCACACTAAATTCGATCATTCACACAAACACACACACATCACTGTTTCTTTTTTGTTATTTATTGTATACATTTTGAAGTAATTTATACTGTAAAGACATCCTGGCGAACCGAGGTGGTGGGCCTGGTGACTGTAACTCAGGTACCTTTACGAGATACCTTTATCAGGCATCAGTCTCACACAATCTAATCATGTTCTATATAATATGTGTGTCATATGTTTGTGTTGAGAAAATAAATAAATATTATTATTCTTACAGAGTGGCAGCCAAAGACAAGGCGTTTCTGCGCCGTATGGGTATAAAATTCGTGCTCAACACAGCCGAGGGCAAGCGTTACACGCAGGTTGACACCGACCACTTGTACTACCGCGATGTTGCCGGCCTCCGGTACAAGGGCTTCCAGCTTATGGATCTTCCCACCACGGATATTTCCAAGTATTTCCACATCGCTGCCAACTTCATTGAAGAGGGGATATCCAGTGGGAGTAAGTTTGTTTTTTGTGTTTTGCTCATTATGACTACTTATTATTAATAAGTACGTTACGAAATTATATGTACGTTATCCGACGCTCTTACGGTGAAGGAAAACATCGTGAGGAAACCCGCGCACGCCTGCGAAGAGATTCAAAGGTTATGCGTGAAGTCGTCCAATCCGCACTGGGCCCCGCGTGATGATGATGGCATGGCACTGTTACACACTATGAACACTTGTAGCTATAACATATTCCATGTACTGCAGACCGCGTGCTAGTAACAAAATCCGTGTGTTGCAGACCGCGTGCTAGTGCACTGCCTGATGGGCGTGTCCCGTTCGGCGACGTGCGCGCTGGCGTACCTGATGATCAAGCGCGGCATGTCGCTGACGGAGGCGCTGGGCACGGTGCGGGCGCGCCGCGACATCCACCCCAACGAGGGCTTCCTCCGCCAGCTGCAACAACTCGACCGGGAGCTGCGCGCCCACCGGCTCCGCTGACACGACACACCCCGGCTGCGCTTCGGTCTCACGGATCTCAATTACAGCCGGTACAGGGTGCGCAGTCTCGATCGCACTTTCAGTCGCTATTACAACTGAAGTGATTACACCCTCTCGAACACTTTACCTACTTGGCAAGCAATCGGACAATACTCACGTTTTAAAAATTGAATTGTTTTATTAATATATTAAATGTTAACAACATATAAATATATTTTATGAAATCTTTGAAATAAATCGTCTTATGAATATATTACAAATGTTCTTGTAAAGTTCTATATAGTTACTTTTCTGATATTACTCCTGGTAGGTTTGAATGAATACTATTCTCGTGTGCCATTTTGTTTGTGTAAGATGAGAAACCAGGCTGTAAAAATAGGTCTTGTTTGAATTAGAATTAAGTGTTAAGCAAAGTTTTGTCCATTATATAAGATGTTATAGCTTTTAGTGAATGATAAATCTTTTAACTTATAGTACAACTTTTTAGCCTTACAAGTATTGTGGTTTCGCAACATTACCTATAATCCAGGCGTGTTGCTAGTGTAGAGTAGAATTTCTTAATACTTAAGACTGGCAATTATGGCACTTGTATGATAGCTTGTTCATGTTACCCGGCGGCAGTCATGTGGGTCATTGTCGGGTACGCGTCGCTCCGGTGTGCCAGCCCGCTCGACGATTTGGCTAGACATTTGTGTCACTATTTAAAGTATACTTTTAATTCATCGAGTGTTCTACTTTTGATATTGATATAGACTCGGTAGATTGGATTTATTTATTTACAAAAAGATTGTATCTATTTGTATACCATATGAGATATTTTTTAAAACAATGTTCAATACATTTATTTTCATATAGAAATACTGTGATTCTTGAAAGCTAGTCTGTGTGTAAGTGCAATATATAGATGTGATAAATACCAAAGGATGTAAACATTGTGATATTGAGAAAATATAAGATCATCATGTTTTAGAAGAAGTGTAATTAAGATTGGATTTGATTGTAATTATCTTATGAAATGTTATATTTTTCAGAGATATACACATTATGAATACAACATGTAAATGTAAACATTGCTTAGCTTCACTATACCTGTAAACATTGTAATGTTTGATAAAAAGTGTAGGTAGATATGGATAGCTTTATTTTCTCACATTTGTCAGCTTCCGTGATCTAATCAATGAATATAATATATTTGAAATAAAGTGATATTAAACACCTAATATACCAGTATATTTTTAATGTTGTAAGGTAAACCAATCAAATAATACTATTTTAGTACTGTAATCGCATATCTCACTACATTTTGATTTAAAAGTATACATATGTTTCAGAACAGAACATATTTAAATACATTTGACTAAGTTTAATTTGAATGCTACTTATTTTAGCCAAATCACTTTGTGTTCATTACCTGTTCTTTTCCACAACATTATTTTTTTAACTTTGGACTCAAAAAATCGAGATGTGTATATTGACTTTAGAAAATTAGATATGAATAAGGAGAAAGTTTAAAAATAAGAGTACCTTCTAGTGGTCCAAATCCTGGTCTAAATAAATGTACCTAAAGTTCATAATTACTTACTTTTAGTTGTGTCAAAATACATTGCTACAGAAATATATAAATACTGAATTTGAATGGTATCTAAGATGAAACTATTCTGTCCTATTTTAAAAAATAATATTTTCTTTCTTATACTGCTGGACCCAAAATATTATAAATATTGGTAAAGTGTAGGAACAATCATCCAATAAATAAACTTTTGCTATAAACATACTTGTTTTTTTTCATACCATAGGAAATCATGGATGTATGTGGATGATACATCCATGTAGGAAATACTTCCAATATTTCATTTTAAATATATATATATATATCTGTGATATAACACACAGAACACAAAGTCACCCACTTGTAACATGGCCTGTGTGACCTTATGACAATTCATTGGATACAATCTGAGTTTAGCTAGCACTCTGCATTGGATAGTCGAGAAATTAATGACATTTTGAAGAGACTTGTCCTTTTTTCTCATAATTTTGATTTACAGATTATTTAAATGCAGCCTCATTTAAAACCAGGACAATTATCACTACAGTAAACTTGAAAAAGTTAACAATAATTATTTAATTATTGTGCTCTGGTATGGTTAATGTGTAATGTAATTTCAAAATGTTTAAGACTTTGTGAATTATGTTTATAAATATTGAAATAAATTGTCTGTACGATACTGTTTGTATTCTTTTAGGAATAAGGCAAAACATTTTTCACATTAGTAAAATTAGTAAAGGTACATTAAATAATATATACTATATAAAGGTAAAAACTAAAACAAAGTTAATGTAATTGTATACAATTTATATATTTCCAACTATATGCTTAGATAAAATGACTAAAATTATAAATAAGAATTACAAGTAAGGTCGGTTCATTGGGGTTTTCTTTGCTCGCTTATCACGAGCTCTTGGGTACCAGCGGTGAGTTGTTGTTAATGTCAGGGCAGCGAGTTCTCTTCTAGCAAATTCTGGATTCATATCTTTGAATACTCTTCTCACTTCATTAAAATCAGTCATTTTGAATAGCGACTTATCTTCAATTTCTTCTGGGAGTGGTTTCGAAAATTCATAGGGAAAATCTTGTTGGCGGTGTAGTGCTACTATGGTGGATTCATCATCGGTTAATACAATTTTACTGAAATTCCTTGAAGGAATTCTAATTGACGTAAAAACTAAGGTGCGCACTAATTGCGCCATTTCTAAATAAAAGGTTTCAAAAATTATATCAATTTGGTTACGAAACCAAAACAACGTGAGTTATAATCTGACGTTTCAGCTCAGTCTGGCGAAAGTCAATGTCAAACAGACATTAGGTTTCTCAACAGGTTAAGGTCATAACTGCCTATTCATTAGTATTTTTAAAAATTTTATTATTGATAAAATGAGTGATTATCATTGATTCATGAATTTCATGATAGATGAATTCCCTCCCTTCCCATGAGCTCATCATACCCAATTAGTTTCAGTCTATAGTGTATTTTTTATACCCGTAAAGAAAATTGACAGTTCCCAATGTCAAACTCTAAATAAATGATACCAGCATATAAGTTTAATATAAGTGGAGTAAATTGTCAGTTCCCAATGTCAAACTCTAAATAAATGATACCAGCTTAAGTTTAATAGTGCTATACGCAACACCGGTTTCAATAGAAAAATAAGGTTTTAATTACTGGAGACTAAAGGGATGGCGATATTTTCGAAACCAAGTCAAATAGTAACAAATTAAATTAAGTAATTTGACATTATATTTTATATTGTATGTTTAATAATTATTGGACTTTACCAGATGAATAAATAAAGAAAATACCTGACATTTTTTTTATTAGCGCACGAAATTTTCAATCAGTTACAACCAAGGTTTATTTTAATATACTTACGTATTTACGCATACTACTTTATATTATAAAGGCGAATATATCACGCATAAACTGCTAAACCAATTTTGATCAAACTTAGTACAGAGATAGTCTAGAGCCTGAGAAAGGACATAGGCTTTTTTTATTTCGATGTTTCTTTAGGATTATGTTATTGCGCAATATGACTGAATCCTACGCGGGCGAAACCGCGGGTGGAAGCCTAGTATTAAATACTTTATTTTTCTGATTCTAATTTATTTATGTTATTATAAACTATTATTATTACTATTACCTATTTCTTTTTATTTTAAGTTTATTTAATTTTAAGTTCATTAAGTCTTAGTACCTACTTCCATGTGCACATCCCAAATTACATTGAAACCGGTTCAGTCGTTTTTGGCACACTAGTAAATGAAGAAACAAACATCCACATAAGGATCCGGATTTGCAACGTGATTTGCAAATCTTGTGAGGAACTAAGGTGTAATTTACTGGTCACCAAATTTTTTCATCATATATCGACCTAAATTTTTATAGGAAAGATGTGGAAATCATTTATAAATCAGAAAGTTATATCACATTATAAAATAAAATCGTAAATCTCTAATTTACCGATTGAAGGACATCACTACTAAAAAACAGTCAGAACTGTGCAATACTGGAAATGTCAATGTACCACGGGTATAAAAAAACACAGCTCTTTCAAAAAATTCAAAATTCTTTATTCAAATTAGGCTTACAAAAAGCACTTATGAACGTCAAAAAATATACAAAAATATAATAAAAAACAATTAAAAATATTAAACTAAAAATATGAATTTTGATGCTTTGAAAAAAAGCGCATCAGTGGTTTGGCCTGTTGAGAAAGAAGCACCCAAGAAAACTCAACAGTGTAGCCTTTTTTTAAAAACAATCACTTAATGTAACAATATATCATAAACACTGAAATAGCTGAGCAATTTAAGACCACGGATTTTTATCACATAAATATTCGTCAATAGTGTAGTACCCTTTTTTAGAAAGGTGGTTTTTTATTCTAGCTTTAAACATGTGTAAAGGTAACTCGACAATATTTTGAGGTACCTTATAAGATTTACCTACTTTATGTAGTCTCAAGTCTGGAACAGCAAGTTTGTTTCTATTCCTAGTATTAAAATTGTGTGAGTCACAATTTTTTTTAAAGGTATGATAGTGTTTACGGACGTAAATTAAATTTTCATAAATATATAGTCATTATATTTATTTCTTTAAAAAGTTTCTTAAGAGAGTCACGGGGTCTAAGGTTGTAGATAAAACGAAAAGGTCTTTTTTGTAGTACAAATATTGTATTAATGTCGGCAGCTGAGCCCCACAACAGTAGACCATACGACGTGACACTACCAAGAAATGCAGGGGAGTTTGCTAGTTCCACTTGATTATTATTCAGAGTTATGTTTGTTTCGACCTGCCTTACATTGGGCATAGTGAATTTTATACATTTAGTTTTTTTTTGCATTAAGTAAAAGATTTTTACTTAATGCAAAAGAAACCTTGACCTTTTCATAGACATATCAATAAAAAAAACCATGGGCAAGCGTGTCACCGATAGGGACGGAAAGATGAAGCTAAGGGCTGCCCACTAGTAAAAAAAATACCCATTCGGTTACCAAAATTGTGTCAGTTTTTTATTAGTTGTTTTGTTGGACATTGTTTACTTCCTCAAATTGGAAATTAAAGAAACGCGTGTAACATGAGTTAAAAAAGTCGTTCCAGACTAACTTTATTCCTTTGTTGAACAATCTACTATAGTACTCGTAATACTGCTTCTGGCTTGTTTCAGTTACATAATAATAATTTTGAATAATGATATAAGTATAGTAAGTATAGTAAATAATCAAGTTTTCAACATTATTTGTATTGTAAAAACATCATCAAAAGTAAGATTGCCAATAGCCGCACAGTATTCAGAAGAAACATAAGTAAGTTTTTTGTTTTTAACTAGCACATTGGTTCTTAATGTCGGCTAAAATCCTCAATGATTTTTAGGAGTCCAATTCATTCACACAGTTCCTTCTTTCCATTTTCTATCTAATATAATGCTATTTTCTGGAATACTAAAAATATCGAATTTTAATAAAAGCATCAAGTAAATAAAAAATGTTGCTCCCATAATAAAGGGCGAATAAAAAAATTAAAGCCTGGCAACCCCGAACAAAATTCAATTTTTAGGTTATGATTATATAATTTTAAAGTTTCGACATATTGATATCATTATACTTGAAATGATTATATATATTGAAGGTGGCACACTTTATGATCATATCTAAATGATGACAAGGCTCTAACATGGCATACTTACGAATGAAAGGACAAGTTTAGTATTTTTTACTGTTGCTTTTTCAGCCCTAAACACAACACTGCACTATGTTTACGGCCAGTAACAATGCACTAGTATATCGCAACTGTTTTTTTTTTTTTTCGAACTGACTACTGCTGTTGGCCGCAGATGGCCTTTACAGCTTCACCGGGCAAGAGATCGCAACTGGTTAACATTCAATGTTCATTATATATTATATTCGAATTGTCCACTTATTATTCAAATAAAGCTAATTGAATGCTGACAAATAAAATAACACCTCTGAACTGTCAGAATTGTTTAGCACAGTACTGTGCTAAACACTTGAAAAAGGCGACACGCGGCGAGGGACAGAAGATCTTATCATTCCGTTCCGCTTTTTCACACGTCATCCGTATAAATTGTTCTTTGTCTTGTGTCAATGCGACAGATGTCTATTAGTACGTTCTCTGTCTACGGGTCCCTTTAACTTCTCAAAAAGCCCTTTTTCTAAAACTGAGGTGGCAACACTGATAACTATGCATTCTTAGTTAGTTGGCAACACTGCAAACAAATGTTAACAAAACAAATTGTCAAACAAGATATGTTATAAATTATAATTGTATTTTCTTCATATATTTTGATTCAAATACGCATAAAATCACAAATAACTTTCATTGCGCAATGGATTTTCCTGCAACCCCATCAAATGCGTCAGATAGTAATGAATATCCTGGATCCACAGTATCGCCAACGGAAACTCCGCAAGATAATAACAAAAGACGCAGGTAAGTTTACATTAGAACATTGATATAAATTTTAGAACAACGTTGTTTAATAATTCTACGTTTGTTTTTTTTTTTTATAGTTCTTCAAGATCGATAAAGCGTCGACGGTTCGATGATGAATTGGTTGAGTACAGTTTGGGTTTGCCCGGTGCGTCACTTGGCAAGGGTGAAAAAAGGATGCGTACTCAATCGTACACGAACCATTTGCCTGAGTTTTCCATTTCTACTGGGGCTCCTGTAGTGACCGTAGCACCGACAACTGAACGAAAACGAACATTGAGCAAAATATCCCAAGGCAGTGGTCTTGGGCGTAAACCTAGGCGCAAGGGACAATTGAGTCAGATGTCTACGAAGGATCTTGGACGTTGGAAACCCACAGATGATTTAGCTCTTATATTGGGAGTACAACAGGTATATTTTTGGTACAATTAAAATGTAATATGTTAAATAAAGTTGCAATCTCTAATTTTAAACCATGGACATAAAAAAATTTGGACAGAGTCTTTCTTACATCAAGTGTGTCAAATCCGGCCAGTTTTTGTTTGAAAAACCACAAAATTTTAAGACATTTGATGACATCTGTCAACAAAGACTTAATTTATGCTAGAAAAAATCTAAAAAAGAGCATGGCCATGGCATGTGTTGCAAAAACAACAATGTACAAAAGGAAAACAGTCCAGAAATTATGTATCATAGGTAAATGAACAATTCGATGACATATTTTAAGTTTAAAACACTAAAATTATTATACAAAGAATGATTGTCAAAACTATATAATAGACAGCAGCTATCACTCTGCTGACAGTCGGTCCATATTTTTTATTTGTTCATGTTTTTATTATACCTTTTTTGCATTCATTGGATTTGATTGAGTGGCCTAAGACTGCTAATGAATTGCCTCCTTTAGGGGTTTTGTCCAATAGATTTTCTATCGTTCCCATAATCAATTGCCTGAGGGGTTATTGCAAGTAGTAGGTGCAAGAAATTGAGAATAAAATTTAACAAAATTCATACAAAACTAACAATCCAAACAAATTATGATAAAAATATTATGACTTGGGAGCCAGGGAGATTGTATTTTTTTGTAATAAGTTAAATTAATAAAGTGTTATTTGAAAAGCACAAGAAACTACATACAACACTAGGCTTTAGCTTTGGAGGCTTTTTTCTACAAATGACAAACAATCCAACACCTAACCTGTTATCAATTATTTTGTTGTAGTGTAACAACCAATATAATATGTTAAGACCCAAGTTTCAAGTGTTTGACATGGAATGTTAAAATTTTCAGACAAATGACTTGCGTATGGTACACCGTGGTGTTAAATTCACATGTCGATTTACAATTGGAGAATTGCAATCACGTTGGTATGCATTGCTTTATAATGCTGAGATATCAAGACTGGCGGTGGCTGCGATGCGCAATCTCCACCCTGACCTGGTGGCCCATGTCCAGCAACAAGCATTGTATTCAACTGCAGAGGAAGACTTGTTGGGGACTTTACCAAGTGTAAGTTACTCATATGTTTTAAAATTATTTGGTAATTTTATGTTCTTAGCTGTTGTTTGTTATCTGTTGCTATTATTATACTAAAATAGAGATTCTGAAATGAAATAATACCTTATTCATTCCAGAATAGACAACAGGTAATGTTTTGTTTGTATGGATGTTATGACCACAGAGTCTTGACTATTATATAAAAAGGACTTAGGTTTATTGTGCAATTTTAGAGCTTAGATCTTGTTTAACTGCAAAATTGCATTAATGTATTTATTAGAGACCACTCAGCTTATAAGCACCATACAAACTCCAATTAAGCTTGGACTTTTTAATTTTGTTGTATGTCTATGTAAGTGCTTAAAAACACCAGAGCTTATAGAAATTGCAAATTGAAAGTGCCCTATAGTTGACTGCTGTGGCATGCTGTATCTATACATATAAATAAATAAATATCCATTGACATTTACACAGCGCCATCTAGCCACAAGTTAAGCATGGAACCCTTGGTGTGGTTGTCAATAAACTTGGAGTGTCTGTTTGTAATATTCAAATAACGGTTTTTTACTACGTACATATGAATACACATAGTACAACACCAAAACAACATTAAAAAAAATGACCTGTCTATCTGTTTGTTCTGGGTAATCTCTGAAATGGCTGGACGGATTTGGATGGGAGTTTTTTGGCAGGTAGCTGATGTGATAAGGAAAAATAAGCTACTGTTATTTTGTTTACGAAAATAAACTAATGTTGTACCGCGCCTCACGTCGTGCAGGTTGCGTATTTTTACGTGACTTAATGAAACGATTTTAGGCTATGTTTTACTGCGGTAGAATATCTTATCTGCAGGGCACATCTAGTGTTAAATATAACTGAAAGGTTTTTTTTATTTATCCTATACAGTATTTTTTGTGATTTTGTTTCAGAATTCTCACCCTGGGCCAGAGAAGTTTCAGGAGTTGCTTGATCAAAACCCTCATGTGTTTTATCAGACCCGCACAGCTAAAGCTTTGATGAATCACTGGCAACTGTTGAAGCAATACCAGCTTCTGCCTGATCAGACTGTCCAACCTTTACCAAAAAGTAAGATCATAATATATTATCATTTTAAATAAATATTACATAATCATATTTTTTCATTGTCTACCACAATGAAAAACCAGGCAATATGCCGTTTTTAAAGAAATATGACATTGTTATTGAACTTTAGCAAAATATGCGATTAATAACTTTTTTGCACCAGATGAATGGCATATTGTTGCAATTGTGCAAAAACAGTGCAGTGGTCCACATGCATGAGTGTCGGTGGCTCATTGGTGTGGACTGTTGCCTTCCGATCTGGAGGGTTCAGGTTCAAAACCACCATTTACAAATTTCTATTCGAATTTTAGAAATTTTATGTACGTTTTTCCGACGCTCTTACAGTGATGGAAAACATAGTGAGGAAACCTGCACACACCAGTAAAGAGATTCAAAGGTTGTGCGTGAAGTCGGCCAATCCGCACTGGGCCCGCGTGGACGACCAATTCTTATAAACTATACGGGCAGGCTCGTAATTGCATTAAAATTGTTTTACGCAGTGTGGCTCTGGTTTTGAGAAGTTCAACGAATGTTGAACTTCTCAAAATATGCTTTAAATAAATGCTTTAAATAGGTAACCTATGTTTATATAAAAAAAAATAGGCCAAGAGCCAGTCGGACACGCCCGTGGAGTTCCGCAGCGTCGAGTAACATAAAATAAAATATTTTTTATTTACTTAGGTACTACAGCTTTACCATGAGGAAATAGTGGTTCACCGTTAATGACGTATAAAATAATAACTACTGACTAGATATCGTTCAAACCAAATTTCGTTTTGTTAGATTTCATGGTAATGTACACCATTATTTTTTTTTATATTTTATCGATCCTATATATTAGAAGTTAGAGGAAGGGGGACACACTTTTTTCAAGTTTGGAAGTGTCTCACGCGCAAACTATTCACTTAATAAAATTATGATATTAGAAACATCAATTCAATTTTTAAAAGCTACACATTGATACCCCACATGTGTGGGTTTGATGGAATTCTTTTTTTTTAGTTTTAGTTCAATGAATGGGGAATCCCAAAAATTTTTTTTTCCGAGTTTCTTATCAAACCTAATAGCAGTTCACAGAATACATATACTAACAAAGTTTGAACGGTGTAGTGCTAATATTTTCGGAGAAAAAAAGGGTGTGACATTACGGACGCCCCTACCCGTACTAACATACGCAGCTGAGACATGGACATGCTGCGGGATCGTTCAACAAGTTCAAAAAAAAAAAGAAAAAAGTCACTCAACGCGCAATGGAAGCGAGTATGCTTGGAGTCTCTCTTAGGGATAAGATTAGAAATGAAATTTTAATTCGTAATGAGAACTAAAGGTACCGACGTAGCCCGCCGGATCAGCAGTTGAAGGTGGCAGTGGCTGGTCACGTATGTCGCAGAACGATGGCCTTGGAGCAGACGAGTTCTGGAGTGGAGACCGCGTCTTTGGAAGCGTAGCGTAGGAACGCCCTCCGGCCATGGACCGACGAACTTGCGAAAGGTTCGCTGGTGGAACTGGATGAAAAGCGGAGTACCGGGATGTCTGGCAAAATGGGGAGTCCTATGTCCAGCAGTGGACTGCAATAGGTTGAAGAGAGAGAGAGAGAGATACGGACCCACAGACAGACAGACATGACAAATCTATAAAAGTTCCGTTTATTGCCATTTGGCTACGGAACCCAAAAACCATCCCCCTCTTCATTCCTTGAACACATATCACGTGTCACGTAAATGGATACTTCAATTATCCCCAAAAACAAAAAAGTGGTAGGCGGATATTTACATTGTATTGAAAAGTGCGTTTATTCGTTCAGATAAGTCTAGCAATGTAATCAATAAAAATAAAAACAAAATCAAACACCCAACAGTGCAACGGTTTAATTACAAGAACACAACGTCATCTAGATCTTTTCGATATAAAAGACTATTTCCGCTATCTTCGAGTTTTATAAAAACCCCATTGGTAGATCTGTGTTCGAGGTTATAACTGATCAGGTGTTATTACCAGTATTATTCGAGACCAGCGCGGAACCCTAAAACTGACTCACAAATCATTAAATATTTTTTAAAACTTTTAACTAATTACAACTGACTGCTAACGATCACGTAACTATTCGTATGTAGGTAACAATTATTGCGGCACAATCTGTACAATAATAAATGAGATATAGTTGTTGACACATTAATTCTACAGATAACGGTTATCAGTACCTACACTGAATATGGGTACTCGTACATGAGTCGTGCTGTGTCGAGCATTTGACGCCTCTTCATTTATTATACGTATTCCGCAATTCCTGTATATATAACATCTACTTATTTGAACAATATGAATAAATTAAATATTAAGTGAGGACAGCGAGGTCAAACGACAATAGGGATACTGGTGTTAAGTTTTGTACGTTTTTGAAAAATGTCAATCTACGGATATTTTAAGAAGATATTTGACAACTTTTTGTAGCCTTGTAAGTATTCAAAATAAAAGCAAAATAGTACCTTTGTAAAATTTTCAATTTCTCACAACAATTTTAACATAAATTATCTGCCTACAGTTATAATTAAATGTATTGATTTTTTACTCCTTCACATCAATAAATAAATATCCACTGATATTCACACAGCGCCATCTAGACCCAAGTTAAGCGTGAAACCTGTATTATGGGTACTAAACAACGGGTACACATAATTATGTTCATTTTTTTTTGTAATACATACAATTATACATAGAAAACCACCCAGAACCATTACAACAGACATGTTCATGCACACAACATGGTTTGTACTGCCGGGGTCGAATTTCCGGAACTCCTTGGTGCTTGCATGTCGACCTCTCAACCGCAACACCAAATGGGTCGTCAATAAAAATGGTATATTATACAATTTTATTTTTATTGATGTCTTACGAGGTAAATAGGTTACAAAAACAATTTGAAGAACATGTAATGTTTAAATATAAATAAAAACCTAACATTTATTAAAAGCTAAATAATGTTTACCTACGTATCGTCAAGTTAAAATCAAATATAAAATTTCACGTCCTAACAATGCAACCGGTGAAATGGCAATAAACAAATTTGATGTATATGGCACTGCACTATGCGAACGGTTAGGTACTTTAAAACGCACCAAATACGTAAATCTACCTACTCAAAGCGCCCCTCGCACGAGGCAAACTGTTTTAAATATAATTAGAGTACGCGTGCGACGGTAACGGAACATACATTTATGTCCATATTGTCATAGCACTACAAGCTATGCCGTTAACTATTCTATATTTGTTTTAAAACTTCGCGATACCGTTTTGGAAGAGATTTTACTGCGTTTGATATTTATCATTGTAAAAAAATGTACTCCAGGCGTTTTTAATATTTCTTTCTCTAAATATTCAATTAAAAATTTACTCCACCTATCCTAGGAAATGAAATACGTATGTATATTTTCCTATAATACAAGAGTAGGACCGCCATATTCGGCAATTATTTCTGTGGGCGTACTGTATTTTGTATTCCATCAATTTGAAGGGAATCATTAATTACAAAATATGATAAAGATGTTTTATGTTTGTTTCGATAATATAAGTATTACACTTTATATCACTTTCAAGGTCTGGTCTTTATACAGAACTTCAACGTGACATCGGTTAATGACCACTCTGTAACTACTCACATACAAGTACCTACAAAGTATAAAATTCATGCATCATTACCGGTTGTAATGCTAGGACGTCGATCGATCCTAATCATAATAATGCGCATTATTTTGTTGTTATTATAATTGACAACATATATTTTATAATTGCATCCTATCTTGATATGCGTTACAAATTTATTTGTCGAATTTTTTTAGTTTTAGTCAACAGCATCGTGCACACATGAAATGAAAATATCAAAGCACAATTGTACTAAAGTAAGAAATCTCTTATCTGTAAATTCGGAGCCTACCGTGTAATAGCATTTTTTATGGAAACATTAAAACATCTCGGTACACGCAGAATTACTGGTTTCCATTAAAACGTTTAATAGGTATTTCGATACCAAAACTTTTTCATAAAAAAGGAAAGTTCTGTTAACTATTCCTGTATCCATAATAATGTATAAGTCTCGCACTTGTTAAAGTATCAAAAGACATTACAGAGTATCAAACTGCTCATCGAGTCTTGTAGAATCTTACTTATATGAAAGTTCAGTAAGTATGTATAAATGGCATTAATTCGGAAGACGTTATTTGCGAATGGGTGTGCCTCAGGGTTCAATTTTAGGCCCTCTCCTATTTTGAATGTATATAAATGAGAAAAAAAATGGTTATCTCAATATTACTAAAACTACAATTTTATTTATATGTATATAGAAGATGTCAACAGACGTAAGGAGACATATTAGTTTACTGCTAATTAACTTTAATTATCTATTGCTATAAAAACTAAATGTATAAAATTCACTATGCCCAATATAGGGCAGGTTGAGACCAACATAACTCTGAATAGTGATTAAGTGGAACTAGTGAACTCCACTGCATTTCTAGGTACCTATTGTTTCCGCTACACTATGAATAGGCTAAAGAAAAACAGTTCATTATTTCGTGTACGGGCTATCAAAACATTGGTCAATTGTTTATTACAACATTCAGCATAGTATGACCACCATGTTATCGTTAGGGCACAGTGAAATAGAATCACATAAACGAAAACTCTTTGGACAAAGCTTGTACAGTTTGTTTCGCAACACGAACTTTATTTAGTATATTAATTTTCCTCTAGTTCTCTAGTAACACAAGAGAGCTCTAGGTTGCCGAGCGGGAGACTCCGCAAACCTTTGAAGCTCTTCGCAGGCGTCGCGCAGGCTTTCTCCGATGTTTTCCTTCACCGTAAGACGGTCGTAGTATTTGAATTGTGTTTTAATCTATTTTGAGTATTGTTTGACGTGCTTAGTGCTTTTTGTAAGCCTAATTTAATGGATTTTGACATTGACTTTGAAACATGGAGCAGTACAGTGGCGTGCACTCCATATATGCCAATAAGCAGTGAATACCCTGTGCGTCCAGACAACCTGGAAAATCGCCAACATATTAAATGATTATCACATTTTCGCCCATTCACCTCTACAGATTTGAAACCATAGGCGATCTGCTGCCAACAACAGCACTGAATTAGATAAACATTAAAATTATTTGTTGTTTTTGCGATTAGTGTCACTCACTTTGCTTACTCTACCCTACTCATAATCTCTGTGCGCGCCACTGCAGCATTATTGAATCTTAAATTCGTTCAACCGTTGTAAAGCTTAATTCTTGGCAACTTAAAATTATAAACATTAAAAAATATTTTTGTACGTCATAGTATAAACAATTACCTACACAGGTGCTCTTTTAGAAGATGCTCAAAAAAAGAGCCGTCTGTTATATAAAAATAAACGAACTTTCGTCAGCATTGTTACCAACAGGTCACGGCAACTTGCGACTACAAAAACATGAAAGTATGTACTCCGTTACAAACAAAAACTATTAAAAAATATAACTTGAAACTGCTGACGAACTCGTTCTTTTCACTGCACAAAAATAACATTACACCTACCAATATAGGAAAGATCGGTTATCGATCGTAAAATGTGGAACAAGTTTGTGTGGAGACCAAACTACGTGTATCTACCGGACATAGGTGGAGTTCCGTAACACATCAATTGCAGAATCAAAGGCTATGTTTTGAATATCCAGCACAGTGGCAATGCAAAACAATGGTCTTGTTATGTGCGATGTTGTGTAAACATGCAGACGCCGAACAGTAGCGGAATAGAAAACAACGCAGCGACAAGTTAACGTTCGCACACGTATGATTTTATGATATCCTTTCATACGTTGAAATTCATTTGGGTACATAATTGGATACGATCGATTGGTACTGGCACGTTTTGTAACGTTTCCCGTCCAGTAAGCGCCATGTAGGTCGCACAGGATGCGGTCATGGAACATCTTCACGCGTGTCAGTCTTCATTGTTAGGGGAGCCATCTGCCTTCATGGCTCGATGAAGCCTGTGAGGGCATTCGGCGGCAACAACTGTAAGTCCATCCGACCAGAAACTCGATTGATACAACATACTGAACACAAAATCTTCTCGAACACGGGATACCTTATGAACTATTACTTTAAATAAGAAATGCTCATGATAATTACGCGCAATTTTCGAACCAAAATGGTTCAAAAAATGGTTTTAAAATAAATATGAAGTATACATTGTTGTCAAGAGAAAAAGGTTTTTTTAGTAACATATTAAAAGAAAAAACCGGCCGGTCGCTCTTCATAAGTAAATTACTGGTTTCACTTGCAACTGCTTATTGATTTCATTCATGCTTTAACTACGAATACCGAATCCTAACAACATCTATTTTATTAGACTTATGTTTAGATAGGACAGTTACATTAGAATTGTACAATATGTTTTTCAACTTAAGGTAAAAACCTAGCAGTGCTTATTATACATGTCTACCGTGTTGCCGACGACAGTAAACTCTTATTTTATGGAAGAGCTAAAAATAAACTTTTATACGATTGTGAGTGGTAAAGATACGGTCGTAATATTGAGATCACTAAGTTATAAATGTTATAATTTAGTCAACACTAACAACAAAATGATAACCTTCATCGGTGTTATCGCTATGAGCTTGCAATAAATGTAGTAACACATACGAGGTGTTAAAATGAAAAATATAAAAATGACATTGTAAAATTGATAAAAAGATAAAACAAATTTATAATTATCTCGCGGATTACTAGATAAGATACGAGAAACATTAACATAACTTTGCCACTTATTGAGGAGTTCATAACGTGTGACCGTAACGAGGGCAATCTATACCGATGAACAGAAATGATAGTGAATGAAATATTATAATTCGATGTATGACGCGGACTAGCTGACCGTGTCATTAGGGGAGGGTGGCCTTGCTCCTCGCGGGCCCTGACACGAATACATTGAAAACTCACCGTGGACAGTCGATATCGGCCGTCCTACTAGCGAATCGACCGTTTTCCAACACACGATGCAACCACGCCACTTACTAGCCACGAGAAATGCAAACATAATTACAATTATAATAGTATTATCATTATATTCAGTATGCATTTTCGTATTGTTTTGAAATGATAATTATGCAAATGAGTCATATATACTTTTATAAAGTCGTTTGACGTTATAAAAATTAAGATTTGTCAAGACACAGTTAACATCCTGCCAATAAGCATGACAAATTAGCAAACAATTATTTTCTTATGTAGATATTCTCGCAAATATCGCATTTATTAGAAAACAAATTTGCACGAAGAAACGTGAGCATGAGCATGTCTGCATGAGAAAAGCATAGAAACTGGGCATCTGGCGAATAATGGGGAACTCCAATCCCATGTGTAGCAGCAGAAAGGTTTTAAAGAAGGATTAAAAATAAAATAATGAAAACTATTAGTGCTAATGGGGACTCATTTGGTGTAATGGTCGAGAGGCCGGTTACTACACCAAGGAGTTTATACGGCCGTCTCTCGAACTATTAGAAGTGTCTAAGTAAACAAATAGACAAATAGACGACGAGTTCAATAAGAAATGCTCAACTTATTTTCAGCATGTGTCACCTCCATTCGTAAAAATCGATTGAATCGAACGGTTTTATCATGCTACTGATGTCCCCGTTCCATCACAAACATTATTGTTTATGTTGTACAGTGTGGTCATGATGGCTTTATCACTATGGCAACGGCCGCAAACAACACCACTACAGAAAATGCACTCAACTAAATAATACTATCTATTACAACTGACAAACCAAACAAATAGTCAAATGAGAACTAATGGAGTAGGTACATAACGAATTACGTTTCATGACGACACTACTATTTTTAGGAATATATTTTCTTCTTACTCAAATACTATTTAAATGATTGTATTTGTATACCTATGGTTGCTGTACCTATGTTACAAAACGTATTTTAGGTAGGTATTTATCATTCTGAAATGTTACTAAGGAAATAATTTGGGCCTAATTATATATTTGGTCTCATTAAATGTTCCAATTATTATTTAAACGTCGGTGTATGCTTTTGTCATATATAACAAAAGCTAAATTCACATATTATATATTCGCAACAATAGATGGACATTGATACATTATTATTACTTATTGTAATTTTGTGTGGGTAACTTAAATGTACTCTACTTAGTCAAAGCCACACAAAAACATGCTTTTGTATAGACTAGTAACTGTATTCAAGCTGATGGGTGAAATTGGCTTTGGGCAAAAATGAGCTTTTTATTTTTTAATTCACACAGAGCCATCTAGCCCCAAACTAAGCATCTTAATACTTATATGTGCAGTTTTTTGTAAATACATACAAATACACGTCACTTGCTCATAAAGTACGAACATATTTTATACTTTTTTAACCCATTGACGGCCGGGACACAATCTAAAATCTATTGTTTGTGACGCTTTAAGGCGTCTCTGGCGGTCAACAAATTCATGGTATAATGAAATACAAAACATATAAATTGTAAGGACGATAATTGTAAGGACGATCGATTTGATCAGAGAGAAATTTTATTTTTAAATGAATTTGCCTATTAGCCAACGCAAAATCGATTTAATTGCCGCCCTTGCTCCTATTTGTAAGGAACTCATTCGAAATGTATCACGTATCCCGGTGATTTTTGGCGCCAGGCACTTTATGGGTAAAGCCCTTTTGCCTTTAGTTATAATATTGTCAGAGGGCAGGCAACGGCAAATCCAGGGGGAGGGTCATGGAGGTCATGACCCCCCTGAGCTATTTTAAGTACTATACTAATGTACATTAACAAAATGCCTTATAAGTTCTTGACTACTTCTATGTGACCCCCCTCTGGCGCCTAACCCGGATCCGCCCTTGAGGGCAAGGGGAGCAGCTGAAACCAGCGATGCCCGGGATTGTTCTCGTTGTAAACTCAGCTGAGCCCCTTCCCTTTGTCTCATCATCATCATCAGCTCATTATAATGTCTGTCTAACTATCTATGTTGAGTACCCATATTACAGACTAATGCTTAGTTTTGGGCTAGGTGAACAGTGCTAGCATTCGATCATAGTTTCTATGATCGAAGGAAGGCACTAGCAGTGCTGTGTGAATCAAAGTCAAAATTAATTTATTCAGATTAGGCTTACAAAAAGCACTTATGAACGTCAAAAAGAATACAAAATATACAATAAAAAATACTTTGTCATACAATGTCATTGAATGTCAGTGGATATTGAAATTTGGGTTTGAAGTGTGTGATTATAGCTTACTAGATGACGAAAATTTCAGCGTTCTAGTCGTGCTCTACTTCTAGCTCACTGAAAATCAGCGTCAGGGCCCGCTCGTAAAGGACCCTGGCTATGGGCGAAGCCACACTAGGGTAAGCGGAGACGCTTGCCCCATCCTGGTTTTAACAAATTTAAACAATAGTATAATACCGGGGGAGGGGAGGGGGATAGGTCCACTGTTGCCCCAACCTGAGTCCAAGACTGACTACGCTCATGGCCCTGGCTTATGCTGAGTGGGTCTGTTGTGTCTTAACGTCGTAGCACGTCACGTTTTGTAATGGCAGGGAACATCAATTAACTATCGTGTATAATTATGTATAATGAAATTTCGTGTTGTTATGTTGTTTATTGTTTTGTCTCATGTGATGTATACGATGTTTAGATATAATAAATGTTTTTCTTTCTTTCTTCTTATCCAGAGGTTCTCAACTAGGGACCTGAAAATGTGGTGGAATAGTTCCAGTAAAGGATAGTACGGCAGTTGTTCCGCTTCGCGCTCGATTCTCGAACTTCCGATATTGATTTGAGAATTAAATAAGTAAAATAAAATTTATTTATGGTCTTTCTGTGGTCTAATGGTGTGAACGTTAAGTTTAGTTCGCTGCGAGATCTTTCTTTATTATTAAAATTGCGTCACTTGATAATGTAAAACCGTGACATGCTAACTCCTAATGCAAGACAAAATTTATGGAAATATGACAACAATTAGAAAGGTCTACAAAAATTAGACCGGTTGATATATCAGCAAACATTCCTATTGCAAGACAATGGACCTACCTTGTGAGTATCGAGTTCTATATTGATCAATTATTATAACATTAATTACTTGTGACAGTGCCTTCCCGCTTGTCTTAACTATGTGCCAATATGTGTGTTTATTCGTATCAGAAGTACTCGGGTATAATGATGGACGATGCACTGTTAAAAACTCAAAATAGGTTTTAAACACATTTTTTTCAAATAGCCATACTTACTACCTAAGAAACTAAATTTAAAATGAGAGCTATCAAAATCCCTTTAACTAGGTACATCTCGGAATTTACGCATAACTTAGTAGCTTTTAAAGTTGACGCCATGTTGCATAGCTGTTATGACGTCAGCATGACGATTGAGATTTTTGTGTTTGTATGTAAAAGCATTTGTAAAAAACCAATGCACTACTACTGACCTTGGCTTAATGTTAACGACATTATGACGTCTTATCATGGAAATTCAGCAGCCGCAAAGTTCACCACAGCTATCGTGAATTGTATTGAAAAATGAAAGTAAACTTATTATTTTGTTATAATATAATAGATTATTAACTAGGACCTACATTTTGTAATTACCATAACGTATGTATTATATTATCTGTGCAACAACATAAGCTTAGCTTAGAGTTGTAATTCATACATGCATTGAAAAATGATTGCTCTATTGATGATTACTAAAATACGAAAAGTTAAGGAAATAAGGAATTAAGATTAAGTGATAAAGGACCTTACTAGCCTTCATTTTTAAACACACAATCGTGTTGCATCCTTCTCCTACCAAATGAACGAATCTCTGACACATTGCCAACAAGCAACAGCTCAGCTTGTCCTGTTATGGACTTAATTCCACAATCGTTGAAGCCTGGTCCTGTAGCAGGCTTTTGTTTTGATTCTTCATATCAGCTCATTATACGTCGCCCCCGAGGGACACGAGCCTACCCGTAAAGGGTGTAAAGGCCTTAGTAGTAGTCCACGTCAGCCCACAGCGAATTGGCCGACTTGACCAACTTCACGCACAAACTTTGAATTTCTTCGTAGTCGTGCGTAAGTTTCTTAGAAATTTCGAAAATACAATAATACGTGGCGGTATTTGAACCTGCGCCTTCCACATTGGAAAGCAACAGTTCACACCAATGAGGTTTTTGTTTTGACTGAATAGATCTCTCTTTAATCAACTTTATTTTCAGGCTACGCAGACCTCTTATAAGCGCGTAAAAATACTCTATGAAACCACTGCGAGAGTCATAAATAAATACTAAATATCTTTAGGACATTCATACAACGCTATCTACTTAAACCAAACGAAATAGCGTCACCACACGGTAATTCCTTGCATTGGTAATCTTTATAATATAATTTTCGAAAAATGTCTGTTATTGTTCTGATTTAATGGATTGAAATTTGGATTGAGTAAGACACTATAACTAGTAACTTTTGCTACAGCTGACGTCAAAATAAAAAAAACACAAACCAAAAATAACCTTGTGCCCAAAACTAATGGACAGATTCCCTCTATGATGGGTACTCAAGAAGTAACAGAAAACCTTTTTATCTCTTTATAATAGCTAATCTGGACTATTAAAGAAACACAAAAATCACAAATACAAAAATGGTATCTGAATATACAAGCCCACATTGCCCTTCTACAGGGGCGGATCGTGAATTTGTGGGGCCCTTGGCTCCTTTGCAATACCAATGCTTCATGTTAATTGTAAATATTGCACAAAAAATATAAATATTAGGTAAATCTATGCAAGTATTAGTTGTATAAAAGATGTGGTAGCTATCTCTTCCAGGCAACATTTGGGTGAGAGAGAAACCGAAGCGCATATTGTGATTAGCGGGGTCTAGGGGCCTCTTGTAACCTCGGGGCCCTGAGCTGCAGGCCAAGCAGCCCTCAGGTAAATCCAGCCCTGCCCTTCTACCTAAAACCGCATTCAAAGCAATATGTTCGTGAAATGTTGATAAGAACTGCAAAAAATTAGTTACCTCTCTAGACCTCATGAGGTAACGGACAAGACGACCCCTAAGTACAGCCAGGGTGTTCTTATCCAGGTCTGAGCAGCCGCCAGCCACCGACTGAACCAGCACTTGCCAACGCGTCAGTGAACACTCTAACAGCCGTATATCTTTCTTTTCTAGTCTGAAACAATAGAAATATAGGAACATTTTCATTTGTTGACTTTCTTAAAATATCTTTAACTTCTTTTTATAGAGATTAACCTTTTGAACGCAAATGACACGTAAAGGCGTCAGAAACAATAGATTTTCTATTGTGTCTGTAATTCATATCAGATACTATAAAAAAATCTCTTGATTTCTTAAATTTTAGTAAACAATTTATTAAGAGCTTAGAAGTACAAGATTAGGTTAAATACTAGAGTTGAATTCGGTTTAGTTAAACAAGGACATAGTGAAGGAAATTAGTAACTTTATGAACTCTGACAAGATTGCTCAGTAGAATCTACTATCTGAACCGGTAGATAATACACACTTACTTTTGAGCCTTACATATTCCGACTTCAAAGCATATTTCACTTCAAGACCGAAATTCCCTGTCGCGAGTCCCTATTCACGTTACCGGTACGTACCCCGTCGCTTTTCTCCTCAAACTTATTCTAAGTTACCTAGCTATTTGTTTATGTTTAGCAAAATTTTATGACAATGGATTTGCCTCACTTTGAACAGTTCAAATGTTTCATATTTCTTAATTTACTAATATATACCTGTCTGCTAATTGTAATTCAACATCAATTCCGTCTTCTTTATAGTCAGGCAAATCTGTGTCGTTCATAGTTTCTTCGGCGTCGGAAAATGAGGTAACAGGATCATTTGGATCTGAAAAAATTTCAAAAATATAATGCAAAAAGCCATCTAAAGGAAAACATACATTATATGAAGATTTTAACTGATAAAACCATTTGTAAAAACTTTACTTTCTACAGAGCCACCAAGGTGCATATAGTTAGCCAAATCATTGTTTGAAAAATGTTTAGCAATACTATTTTTCGATATTATATATTCAGGGATAATAATAATACGGCCCACTTTGCCCATGGCTATGCTGTGTGGGAAGGCCTTGTCCCTACTACAGTGGGGCGATATAGGCTGATGATGAAATATTGACATTGAAACCCAAATAATTATGACAACCATGAACTACTGCACTCATCATCATCTCATTAAACGTTCACCCACCGAAGTGGCACGAGAAGGGCAGAGCGCCCGATAGTTTAAAGAATTGGT
>PQWD01004128.1:0-48633 GCA_019425675.1 Leucinodes orbonalis
GGTGACGGATTTATGGATGTCGTGAACTGTTAAAGGTGACTTAAATCGGTGATGCAAAAACATCCCGCTTTTTAATAGCTGGAATCTGAAAAAAAATATATAATTTAAATTTTATTATGTTAAAATGCCATAATTTTTCGAAAAGATTAGATATACATACATCAGTAATCAAAATTTAATAAAAAGTTTATTTCCATCAACAAAAATATGAATGTGTTTTAATAGTAGCGCCTATCTAAACACTGGTGAAAATACGTTTTTATATCTTGTGTATATAACTTTTGTTCAAAATACATAAAATATGTAGCTACAGGCAGTTACAATGTGTGTAAGGTTTATAGATTTTACCGTGTTTTGTATTGATTCTAAATAAATAAGGCAAATCCATTTGAGGACCTGAGTTTTTATTAAAATTAACCAGATATTATTTATTTATTTATTTAATTCTTTATTGTACACTGAAATACACAAAAGAAAAGAAAAGAGAGTGCAATGGGCGGCCTTATTGCACATGGCAATTTCTTCCAGGCAACCTTACCAGATAAGTGTACGTAATTAATGCAAATATATACATATAAACAATAACTTTATATCAATTATATATATATAATAATACGAATATAATAATAAGGAAAGATATTAAATAAATTAAATGTACCTACGTGGACATTTAAATACTCGCACCAATAAATATAACATATACATACATTAAATACATATATATACAAATCCATATATACATACAAATACATATACACATACATACATAATAGACGCATATGACAAATTAAGAAATGGAAAGAAAATGTTTATATACCATATTTTAAAACTTACCAATAGACTGATATTCTATCTTCATAAAAAAAAAACTTATGGTTTAGTAGTACCATCATTCAAAAGTATAATAATAAATAAATAATAATAAACATTTATAATAATAACTAAAAAGAATAAGAGTAGAGAGATTGGAAGATGAAAAAGTAGCCAAAGAGTTTGAAGAAAAATTGAGTAGAAGGTTGAATGATAGCAGTGACATCAAGGAATCTGACCTGGAAGAAATATGGCGTAAATTTAAAAATGCGTTGGTTGAGTCAGCTATAGAAGTGTGTGGAGAAGTTAAAAGGAAGAATTTTTCCCCTTCTTATTGGTGGAATAAGGAAGTGCGAAAAGTTGTTGAACAAAAGAAGAAGGCATGGTTAGATGTGCTAGCAATTAGAGCCCGGAAACGAATATACGGCAGTGTGAGTGATGATGATGTGGAAAAGCTGGTAAACGTGTATAAAAGAATTAAATCCGAAGTCAAAGAGAGAGTGAAACAGAATAAAAAGAATATGAAAGAACAAAATGAAAGGAAACTGTCTGATAACTTCTTGGGAAATCAAAAACTATTCTGGAAACAGGTGCGAGCATCTCGGGGGTAATACAACAAAGTAAGAGTGGGGTAATTAAAGATACCAGTGGTAATCTATTGACTGAGGAAAAGAGTGTGTTGAAAAGATGGAAGGAGTATTTTGAAAGATTGTTTGAGTGCGCCGACTTGTCACAAACAGAAAGTGCAAATGTGTTGCTAAATGATTCAGTTAAGGATGACTGCGAGATTAGTATGAATGAAATAGTTTTTGCTTTAAAATGTATGAGGAAAGGTAAGTCGGCAGGGTATGACAGGATATGTGTGGAAATGCTGAGAGCTGGAAAAGGTCTGGTAGCGTCCTGGTTGTACCTGATTTTTGCTAAGTGTTGGACCAGTGGTAAAGTGCCGGAAGATTGGCGAAAAGCTGTTATAGTTCCGCTATACAAAGGGAAGGGATCACACCAGGATGCCAAAAATTATCGGGGTATCAGTTTACTTAGTGTTGTCGGCAAATTGTACGCGAAAGTATTGATTGAAAGGGTTGTGAAAGAAACGAATGATAAAATATGGGATGTGCAAGCGGGATTCAGAAAGGGAATGGGTTGCTTGGATCAAGTCTTTTCGTTAAGGTGCATCACTGAAAAGTTTCTGGCTAAGCACCAGAAAGTGTTCTGCGCCTTCATTGATCTAGAGAAGGCTTATGATAGAGTGGATAGAAATGAGTTGTGGAATGTGTTGTCCGAGTTTGAATTGAGGAGCTGGCTGATACGGGCACTGGGATCGCTTTACGCTGATTCCATGGCATGTGTTAGACTGGGTGGTGCTTACACGGACTGGTTTAACATCTCAAGGGGGGTTAGACAGGGATGTGTAGCATCACCTTGGCTCTTCAATTTATTCATGGACAAATGTCTGAAAGATCTGCGGGAGAGTGAATATGGACTGAGAATGGGAGAAACCGTCATTAAGTGCCTCTTGTACGCCGATGATCAAGTAATTCTTGCATCGTCGGCGTCCGAGTTGCAGAAGATGATGGATATTATGAATGCATCGTTTAAAAGAATGAATATGAAAGTAAATGTTGGAAAAACGAAAGTTATGGTTTTTGAAAGAGATGAAGTTATGTCTGATTGCGAGATTATGATTGAAAGCGAGAAAGTTGAACAAGTAGAAGAGTTTGTATATCTGGGAAGCGTGTTTACAAGAGATGGTAAGTGTGATAAAGACATTGAACGAAGAGTTATGAAAGGGAATTCGGTTAACGGAGCAATCAGCGGCCTTGTGTGCAGCCAAACCGTGTCTAAAAAGGCAAGGATGGCTGTACATAATGCTGTTCTGGTTCCTACGTTGACGTATGGTAGTGAATGTTGGGTATGGCAGAAGAAGCACGAAAGTAAAATAAATGCGGTAGAGATGCGATCGTTAAGACAAATATGTGGTGTGAAATTGTGTGACAGGATTAGGAATGCTGTTATTAGAGAAAAGTGTGGTCTGAAAGTAGATGTAGTGTCAAAAGTAGAAAGAGGTATGTTAGGATGGTATGGACACTTGGAGCGCATGAGTGAAAAAAGAATAGCAAAGCAGGTGCATTGTGCGAATGTGGAAGGATACACGAGCAGGGGACGACCCAGAAGGACTTACCTTGACCAAATTGGTCAAGTCCTTAAGAAGGCTGGGGTCCCAAGTAAGAGGAATAAAAGAGCTTGTATGAAAAGATTGATGGATGTGATTGAAGCTAGGGAAGTATGTCAGGACCGTGCAAAGTGGCGTTTCATCATCTCTGCCTACCCTTCTGGGACCAAGGCGTGAGCTTTATTTATTTATTTATTTTTATTTATTTAATTTTATTTCTCTCACCACGTAACCCAAAAAATATAATATCGATCATATTTGATTGGAGACATTGTTTGTAATATGGAGAGACTGGAACCCAAACTAGGCAGTTCCCTGCTTGTATTTTAGGCACCAGGCCTCCTGACGACTATGGTACATATATTTTGTTGTGTCGCATTTTTTGTTCGATTACATAGTGATGGTAAGCATGCTTAAAAAGTGTTTCATACTTCAATTCAAAATTTAAATTTAGACAATGTTTAAAATGTACTTGCTTCCTATACTTATACCCAGTACTTATTAACAAGCCACTCCACATCGCATTGCATATAGTGCTTCACTACAATTACTGCATTCGATATCAAATGCTTTTCATCTTGCCGAAGGCCTTAAACGCAGAGTGCTATCACCAAAGCGACATCCCCCCCAAGTTTCCCCTGCGCTCGTCACTTGCGGCTGTCATACTTGTTGTAAACTAGCGCCGCCTAGTTTCGCCAGTTCTAGCCGGTTTGCGCCGGATGGATCCAGCTTGAACCGGTTCGGCCCGGTTAATTTAAGTTTGTCTTTTGATGTGCCGAGCTTATGATTTTAATTAGTACGATAGTCGCTCGCGGTTTGTTTCTTAAGAACTGATTTAACTTGCGTGCACAAGTTATATCAGTGTGACGTGTGCTGAGCCAGGAAGAAATGAAGACGTTCGAATCTGATGGAACGCCGTCAGACCTCCATTTACACGTATTTATCAATTTATTTTTTATTTTTGTCATCTTATATATTGATTGTGGTATGTTTTTATGACGTGTTCTTTTTACTTCTAAGTAACATGTAAAAAATTACATTGTTTAACACTTTGAAAGGACTTTATTTTTTTAAGAAATAAAATTAAAGAATAATCTTTTATTAAAACAATTTATTGTGTGTTCCAACAAACTCGCAAAATAAGAAATGTTTATCTTGCATGTCTTCTAACAAACGCAGTAGCCGCTTCGCCATCGAGAATTACAGTTTATTATGCATTTTGATATGACCGCGTCTCGGCAAGCGTAGCGTAGGACGCCCTCCGGCCCGATGGACCGACGACTTGCGAAAGGCCGCTGGTGGAAGCTGGATGAGAAAGGCGGAGGACCGGGATGTCTGGCGCAAAATGGGGGAGACCTATGTCCAGCAGTGGACTGCAATAGGTTGAAGAGAAGAAGAAGATGCATTTTGATAAATAAATATTCACAGTACGTTATATTTAATATATAATAATTTGCTTGGAATTATTTATGATCGAAGTTAATAAATGTATGTATGTGACTTTGTTCATGCTTTGTATTTTGTGTCTAACTTAGCAGTGACATTTTAAGGGCTTATGTATTAGTATGTACACTAAACACATGTATTATATTAAGCTGTTAATTTCCTTAATCAAGATAAATATGAATAATAAATTTATACGAAACTATAACCAATAATACTCGCCAAGCCATATTTATTATGAGTCACATTACACCCACAGTGTAGGCGAACTTATTAAACTTCCAAAATTGATTTAATCTTGACGCCTTGAGTGATGCAAACAGTCGTCTGTCCCGGGGATTAGCGTCTCCGGAGGTGTTAGGATTACTTAGTCTTGAGGATTACCTATCCTGAGGATTGCCACGAGTAGCCGCCATTTTGTTTTAGGTTTTAGACTTTTATGTCAATATTTTGACTTTATTAATATTTAAGATGATCAAATCAAACTCGAACGCAATATTTTACAGATACTTTGAATCGTAATTTTTAAATATGTGAATAGCTCTGGCCAAAAACTCTTTTGAACTTTTTATGATATTAGTTACAAGGTTCTAAATTCAAAACCCATTTATTTGAATGAGGCTTCCAAAAAACATTTATGAACGTAAAAATAGACAAAAAACAATAAAATACCAAAGTAAAGCACAATAATTAATTTAACCTACTTGTTTTGTAATAAGAAGTGAATTATTCATTGACCTATTTTGATCACTCGTTGTCAGTTTTTTTTACAAGTAAAAACGCGGTAAATATTAATTAATCAGCCAGTGACAAGGACCCAGAGATGCCCAGTTTTCCGAACCGCGTCCCCAAGGCCCGGATGATTTAAAAAACAATCCAGCCACAATTCGAACTTGTTCAAAGTTGGTACGCCGAGGAAATCAAGGCTCGGCAACTTTTTGTTTTATTGGTCAATTTGCTTGGAATTATTAAACGATACTTGGCCATGTTAATTAAGCCCCTTCCTTTAATGTCACACTTTTGTTCTTTGCGATGTTATCTCGTGTTTCTTAATTTTTTATGGTTATTTTCCTTTGTCAAAGGAAGACTAGGGGAATTAAAAGAGATGTTGAGACCTCCCTTACTTTTTTGTATGAAATCACAGTGTTAGGGCTAACATTCTTTTTAGTTGTTATTTTAAAATGAAATCATGAAACAAAGTTTTTTAATATTATAGTGTGCTATTTTCGATTTTGAATTGTTAAGACCTTGTAAAATGTTTATAAAGAGGTACTATTAGTAATCTGCACTAATATAAAAAGAGCAAAAATTCGTATTTTTGTGTGAATGTTTGTAATAAATAAATTCAAAAACTACAGCGCTGATTTATAAAAATTCTTTCACCTAGAGATAGATGTATTTTTTTAAAGTTTAAGACTTTATATAATATGATAAAAAATTGAAATTCCAGTGCGAAGCTGAGGGCGGATCGCTAATATTTTATTTCGTGATTACAAAAATCACCGGAGGCAAAAATTGGCACCGCACTTATAGCTCTTTCGAAGTATACAGCGATATCACTTATCATCAGTTGATTCATCTACATGTTTGTTTACTTTTCATTAAACACTAGCTTTTGCGTGCGACTTCGTCCGCCTGGAATAGTTACTTTGGCCTCACGCTCTCTTTAACCCGCTACTTCGTTTATATAGGTTAGTTAAAACTGCGATATCTCATAAGATATTCATTTAAATTGAATGATGTAAAGGGCAATTTTGTTTAAAATGAAATATTTGTGATAAATAATGTATTTATTTGGATAAGGATTGATATCATATTTATGAAAATAGCTTCGCAAAATGATGCATTATTTTAGAAAATTTTTTTAGCAAAAAATATGTTATAGTGAGCTAACTTTAAAATATAGACATATGCTGTCGCGGACTTTTTTGTAGACCTTTAAAAGGGTAACAATACATGACTTTTGCGAAACTTTAACCGTTTACGCAGCGTACGCAGCGGAATCTCCAAGTAAGAAAATTTCCCCTCGGATTTTGAAACATTTTTTATTGCTGCTCCGCTTCTATTGCTTATAGCGTGATGATATATAGCCTTCCTCGATAAATGAGCTATCTTGAAATCACTGAAAGATTTTTTCAAATCGGTCCAGTAGTTCCTGAGATTAGCGCGTTCAAACAAACAAACAAACAAACTCTTCAGCTTTATAATATTAGTATAGATTTGAGAGCGTTTGTCTGCCCTCTCACTTGAAATGTGACGATGCAGCCTAAGGTGTAATCAAATCAAATAACATCTATTTACTCTTGCCTTGAAAACCCCTTGGATATATGTATCGGGAAATACAGACGCAGGAAGGTCATTCCTCTGCTTTGCAGTTTGGACGATGAATGAAGTTCTTTTTATTACGAATGGGTTATATGTCGACAACAAAGGGGTTGAACATCTCCCTACGATGGATGACTTATAAAGAAATAGTGCTGGAGGAATCGAATTGTGCAATTCAAACGCCATAAAGAGTACAAACAAAACCACGTTGGCTACAAGCGCTAATTCGCACCTCATCCAACATTCATGTCCCCTCTCCAAATATAACATTTTCCGTTACACTTTATTAAATTCTCACCATGTACCGCGCGTTACCTTTCAAGATTTCATGTTGTAAGTGATGTGTGTACGTGTGCTACAAAGGTTTTACTGCCGTCTGTGTAAATACGCCCGGCTTTACAGTTTTCATCATCATCATCATCAGCTCATTAAACGTCCCCACCGAGGGGCACGAGCCTACCCGTATAGGTGTGTTTAGGCCTTAGTCGTCACGCGGGCCCAGTGCGGGTTGACGACTTCACACACAACCTTCGATCTCTTCGCAGGCGTGCATGAAGGTTTCCACGATGTTTTCCTTCACCGTAAGAGCGTCGGATAACGTACATATATATTCGAAAATTCGAAAACACATTGGTACGTGTCGGGATTTGAACCTCAGCCCTCCCGGTAGGAAGGCGACAGTCCACACCACTGAGCCACCGACGCTCCTACAGTTACACGTTTTCGTTTACTTATTTATAGCTCAAAGAAAGTGATTGGTGAGCTTTTCGAGCGTTTAATGTTACGGAGTTACCGCTTAAATATTAATAGTGACGCAATAGATTATAGATTATTGTGGAAGGTCAGTGTCTGAAATAATTATGTATTCATATCGTGTGATATTATATCATATTATCTATTATATTACATATTATCAATTAGAGCGTCGATGGCTCAGTGGTGGACTATTGTGTTCCGATCTGGAGGGTGCAGGTTCAAATCCCGCCACGTACCAGTGGACGTTCATCCGACGCTCTAACGGTGATCAGCTTGTTATACGTCCCTACCGAGAGGTACGTGAGCCCAGTGCGGATTGGATGACTTCACGCACAACCTTTAAATCTCTTCGCAGGCATGCGCAGGTTTCCTCACAATGTTGACGGATAACGTACATATGATTCGGAAATTGGGAAACACATTGGATGGCGGCATTGCTACTTATATACATTAATTGTTGTAAAAACTTACGTATTATTGACACAGAAAAACACCCAGACCAATACAAACAGACGTATTTATGCACACAAATGTTTGTTCTGCCCGGGGATCGAACCTGGAACCTTTGGTGTAAAAGCCGACATCTCAACCAAATACACCACTCGAGTCCTGTGGTAGTAGCCGGGACCAACGGCTTTATGTATTCTCCAAAGTATGAAGCAATTTTGTTTGGAATCAAAAGAAAAATATATCGCTGCCTTTGCTGAATTGGTTAAATTCAATGAAATGCAATACAAACTACTCAATAAAACGTTCAACACTCATCTTGAATTAAAATAGTTTCTCTAAAAGCGTCTTCACAACTGATCGTATCAATTACTTGCTTTATTCTTTCAAAGTGCTCTCTAAAAGGCATTCATCTTTATAATAATAAATACACGTTAAAGTGTGTCCGTTTGTCTGTCTGTCGTGACAAAACAGAGCAGCGAATTGACGTGATTTTTATGTGCAAATATTTTAAAGAATGGAACCCGCCACTTCCCTAAAGTATGAGCAGAGGGATGATTTGTACGGGACATTCCACTTTTGTCAAGCTAAAATTTTGTAAGCGATATTTTTTACAGTTACATAAATTACGTCAACATTTTTTATCCTTTAATCTGTCCCCATCATCTTAAATAAACATAAATAAATATCTACTGACACAGTGCCATCAAGTCCCAAACCGTACCTGTTTACACATTTCATGTTTATTCTTTTATTGTCCTGATGTTCTTGTCTATTGTAAATATTTTTTTTATTTTGCTGTTGTTTTGTGTTGCGTATTCCAATAAACGTTTTGCTTTCTTTCTTTCAAACTAAGCCCTTAGTCTGTTAATAAACAACGGATAAACATACTTATATACATTATTTGTAAAACTATACAAACATTGGTAGACCATTTCACCAAATGGCTGTCGAATCATAAAACATAAGCTACTCGAAATTAAACAACCTGCACAGACGAAGTCGCGTGCACCAGCTTGTACATTTATAAAACAGCAAATAAGACACAATTGCTGGCTAATAGCCATCGGGCGATAGTATACCCCTCACTTCACCTGAAAGCGAAAATAATAACACTGAAATGTATGGACTTCATTGTACCACCAATTACGTAACAATGGAACTGAATTGAAAAGCACTCTGCGAGTCTCAGGCATCGATTAACGAAGCGCAGAAAGGCCACTCCAGGCGTTTAATTTGAAAAGCTGCCTCTAATTATATCGATGTTACCTTTCGATTTTATTTGATGGCTTTCTGGAAACTTCATTGTAGATAAATCTATTCTGCATAGTATTTTATTGATGCATTAAGTTAGAGTTCTTTGAGTAATTTTGTTTCGATAATATAATATAATAACAAAACAATAAGATATATTATTACAACCATTACCAAGAACTCTGTACCCTAAAGAAACTGAAATCATCATTTCGCATATGAAGTCAGGCCGGTTTTTTAGCTCCGTTTTATTTTTTTCAACTTACCTCTGGAAGTTGAATAAACCTACTGAGTGCTTCTAAGAAGAACATGACAGAATAAAAAGACTTTCTTTTCAATATGGTAAAGCCAATTTTACATAGATAGCGTTGATTTTTACCATCAGTTAGTTGCTAGTAAACTCCCTTTAGCATAGAAATAACCACACTTCCTAGACCCTTCTCAATAATCAATAATAAAAACCAGTGTTAAATAACATTAATCATCAACAGCTTATTAAACGTCCCCACTGAGGAGCACGAGCCTACCTGTAAAGGGTGTATAGGCCTGAGTCGTCCACTCGGGCTCAGCGCGGATTGGCTGACTTCACGCACAAAATTTGAAATCTGTTCGCAGGCGTGCGCAGGTTTCCTCGCGATGTTTTCACCTTAAGAGCGTCGGATAAACGTTATATATAGTTTCGAAAATTCAAAAAAACATTGGTACGTGGATTTGAAAGCTGTTTTAAAGGCAACAGTCCACACCATAGAGCCAGCGACGCTCATATACCTTCTATATATATACCTTGCAAATACAGCATCTTCTCCATATCCTTCGAACAGACGCAAAACGCGTAGAGAAGCCACGGGCATTATTCACGGGGATACGACGCCATCTCTCAGTCTAAGCAACAACTGCATGGAAAAAATGGTCGTCGCACGTCGCGGCAAATGGGATCCGCAAATCCTTACAATATCCAATAGCGTAAAAGAAATGCGCGAAATTAAATTCCGAAGCGAGCTATTTAAGAAGCGCCGCAGCGGGATTACCGCCACCAATGGGAGTTGGGCTTTAGCAGAACCGGTGTCGTAGATTTGTTTGCTTCACAATTGAGGTAATCGATATATATTATTTACTTATGGTATAATTGTCTAAACTTACTATTTTTAAGATTGTTTACAAAACCTTAGTAACCTTCACGAAACGAGTATTCCCATTGCAAAGGCGGGCAACGCATTTCTTCGCCTTCTGTTATAGATAGTGTATTTCAGAATAAAAACCGATATAACATAAAGAACGATTCCATCTAAGCTAGACTTATGGTACATAGTAATAAGGACAAAGTGTAGTGCGCCAGTTAACAAACTACGAGTAACGTGCCCGAATGACTACCATGGCGCAGTGATTGACCAATAAGGGCACAGTAAGAAGTCGCGTCGTGCATAAAGTATGCCGATTGGTCAAAACCACGGTTCTAAAATTTTTTCTCTTACGGAGGTATATAGGTGGGGCTTATGAATTGAGTAGTACTTTTTAAGTTAAAGAAATGGTTCCAAAATGCCATTAATATTTCCTTTTTAGCTATGCCACTAAGATAACAAGTTGATGGTAATGTTTTAGCTTGAAGTAAATAAGATCTTGATAAAATAAACTTAATTACTCACGCAAGCGAGCTAAATGGTAGTTCTTGTAGGTTAAACTTGCGTATAAATGAATTTACTCGAGTACAAGTATGTAATCTTTTATTTTTAATGACGTCGGTATTAATATTCCACTTTCGAAATATTTGGTCAAAAATAAATTAAAGGCACAGTTTTTTTTGTTTCTATGTGTTAGGAAAATTCATTTTAATTGATTTGATAGTATATTATGTTAATATTTTGTTATTTATTATTAATTTTTATAAAACAAACAATAACGAAATCAAAATACAATTAATATAAACACGTACACGAATTAGTTTTTATTAATCTAAAAATATAAAAATGTTATCATGGTCACACACACACTAAGTACCGGCCAATTGAGTGCTCCACCAGTCAAAGCATACTTTACTACTGAAAGAAATTATTGTCATTGAAATAACCTTAGAAATAACACACGAAGAAAACTATTCTTAAATGCAGATACATATTTTATTAATCAAATAATATATACTCGTAATTTCTTGAGATTTTTTTAAAACGAGAAGACTATATTCCCAACATTTCTAGCTACGTTTGTGAAAGTCAAAACACGTTTTGTCCAAACCAAAAACTGAAACAACACATGAAACTCGACAACCCACAAAATGTACGGAGCTTTGGGACCCAAACGAAACATATTCTCGAACTATTTCACGTTCCTACATTTTTTAACAGTGTCGATGGCGTAAAGGATTGTAGAGTATAAAATACAACTGGCTTCCATTGCTTTGGTACTTTTGAAGTTATTAAGATTTGTAATAAATAGTCATTGGTGTTTCTGAAGTTCAATTCCCTTTAAGCTTAAACCTTCAGACACGAGTGCAATTATATGTAATTATTGTTCCCTCTCTCTCTTTCTTCTTATTATTACAATCCACTGCGTGACATTAGTCTTCCATTCCCATTTCCATACTGCGCCAGATATCCCGCTACTCTGTTATCCTCGTCCAGCCTCCATCAGTGACCTTTTGCAAGTCATAGAACTGAGGCGCGTCCTACGCTACGCTTATCAAGATGCGGTGCTTGTTTAGAAAATAAAATTTACAGATTAAGCGAATAAGGCGGACTGATTCGAATGTGAAGTAATGTGAAGCGTTTGTTGTGTAAAATTTTACAAAACAAACGCTTTTCTTATAGTATTTCGCTGAGTCATCAAATCATTGTACAGGTAGGCTGGCTACATTATGCCGCAGGTCCCAAAAATATAACATAAGTTATGTCTTGCAGATACCGCCTTCAAAGTGTTCTGTGATTCATCATCATTACTCCATAGCAACATCCCCACCTAGGGGCACGAGCCTGCCCTTAAAGCGTGTATAGGTCTTAGTCTTCCACGCGGGTGCCGATCGCACGACTTCACGCACAACTTTTGAATCTCTTCGCAGGCGCGAGCATGTTTCCTCAAGATGGTTTCTTTCACCGTAAGATCGTCGGATAAACGTACATATAATTTCGAAAATTCGAAAAGACATCGGTACGCGGAGGATTTGAACCTGCAACTTCCAGATCGGAGTCCACTCCAATGCGCCGTTCACTCGTTCTGTGATTAATTGAAGCAAATTGGAACAATCCCCCTTTAACTTTTGTTAGTTCAGAAAACATACTAATAGGTCAGCGTATATGTTTTTGTTTACTAATATCTTAATGATATTATGATTAGTGATATATGAACGATCCTTCATATTATGACAGGGCTTGCAATAATCAATCTTATTTATTCCTCCCTCCAACTACTGAACCAAACTCCCACGTTGAATTTATATATAAAGAGTGTTGATAGTAAACGTTACGTAGCCTAAAAGTCGAGTGTTAAACATTAAGAACCGATATCACTGAGAAGGTATTTAGAATACAATTCGCACCTTTCATATTATAGGGGCACAATTCGAAAAACATGTTTGTGGGGGGAAAACGCGTTTGAAGATTCTTGAGCGCTTCTGTTCTCACAAAATCAGTCATAAATAAATCAAAACATTAATTGCAAAACAATAGAATATTATAACAGTATGTCCGTTAGTTATTAATTACTTATCGCATATTTAATTTATCCCAGCATTTCAATAATATGCCACTTTACTTGGAAATATGAAAAAGGCATAAGCTAAGTTTTCACGGCTTTATTGCACGTACTGACTCTTTCGATCAAGAGCGTCATACAGATGTATTGATTTTGGGCCCGTTTATAAGTAAAACTCAAAAATGCAATTTTTTGAGACGTGCCACTATAGTATGAAAGGTGCGAATTATTCTTACAAGTAAAAGTATTTTGCCTTCATTATAGATGTACGAGAATGGCGTAAAGTTTAAAAATGCTATGAATTTAGTTAAACTTTGAGGTTTGTTCTCGAATGTAATTGAATAATTACCAGTTGACGACGGGTGAACCATCCGATGAGTGTTAGCATATGCGATAAAATTTAATTCAATTGGGAGAGACTAAAGAGTGTTTACAAACCAAAAGCGTATATACTGGTAAATTCAAATTTACCAAGTGTTTTTAAATAATTTAGATTAGATCAAGGTCAAGCATGGATAAAAGATTGTGACGGCGATAAAGAGACATAAATAAAATAAAATCTCATTTCTTTTCAAATTATTAAGTTATCGTCAAAAGTATTTTAAAACATGTTTAATACTTGTGTTGTTTTGTATTTTATATAATCTCTATCTATTTAGTAATAAGAACTGAAACCGCGTTACGAGCTACGAATTTATGCTACTACAGACCTCAAAGTGCTACGAGATTATTTTACTACGAGTGCTACGAACGCGGCTCAGCTACGGTCTAACGTAGCCTGCGTACGCTTTATTCTCGTCTGTCATTTTATTATCCTTTAAGACAGGGGTCTACAATTTGACGTGTATTTTTTATTAAATTAGTTTTTTTGCATACGTTTACTTTTTGTGAAGCTCTCCCATCACGGCTGGTTGCGTCACTGCAAAACTTTATACTGCCGGTTTGCTACCGTTTCGGCCGACTTAATTGTCCCTAGTACAACAATTGGAACGCGTGAACTCTGTAATTCCTGATGCAATTGTCGTTATTCAAATGCGCGATCCCGGAAGCGGGGGTGGCCGCCAATCGAAAATTGAATTTCAATGTCACAACAGTGCAGATGTAAAAATTGAGGCGGCGATCGTTGGGGGTGCGCGCGCAGTGCGGGTTGAAGGGGGGGTTCCTGGTGTTGAGGGAGGTGAAGGGGGTGTGAGGGGGAGGGGATGCGCGCGCTGCGGCGGGCGGGACGGCAGTACCCCCGGGCCGCCGCGGCGATCGGTTGTGTCACGGAATGTCCCGCGCTTCAGTGCCGTGGACGCCCGGCGTAAGCTGCGGCGCGCCTCGCAAAACGTGTCAGTGATCGCAACTGTGTGTGCTAAAGTTTGAGAAACGTGTGACAGAGTGCAAACGGGAATTGTGCGTTGTGTTTAGTTGAAAGGTAAGGATCTTTTAAGTTAATTCGCGGTGGAGTGTTGCGAAAAGGATTTCGTAACTTAAAGGCTATATTGCAGTGAAGGTAAACAAGTTCTTTGACAAGTTTGGATAAGTATAATAACTCTTATAGGTATTTTAATATATGGTGTTGAATTTTAAACAGCGATTATGGAGCATACATTTTAATAGATGATAATTTAATAAAGTTCAGTAGACGGGACATGATAAAGCCGCGATGTTTTTAGATAAAATATATTTTTACGACTCTACATGTCCAAATATTAATAAAAATTGATTTATATTTTTACAAACCTGGCATGAATATTTTAAACATATCAGGTACGTAGGTATTTATTGCTTTATCATTATATCCCTCTTTTTTGGGTACCAAATGTATCTTGGCGTGCGTTATTATCAGTTATCATTATACATTTAAGCGTCAAAACTGATCTTTGTAAATAAGTGTAAAGAACTAAAGAAGATACTTAACACAGAAAATTTTGGACAAATTACCCTTATTAAATAGGCATTTAATAATTACCAACATAATGATAAAAGGTTTCAACCAATTATTAAAGGTCTTAAAGTAACTTTTTAGAAACTTGCTTGCGATACATTCAATCCGAAAACGACCCAAATAATCTGAATTCCGAACAGGGAGAAATAGACATATCTTACCCTGACACTCAGTACTATCTTACGTTTTAAATATATATCTTACTCGCTAAAAAAACACCTGGGGTGTTACCGCCATCTTTCAAAACAGTATTACTATATTGTTATCATGTATTTAAATTTATATAATACTTAACTGCTTAATAGTACTTTTGTAGATTATTATATTTTTACCAATACATGATACGATAAAAATTGAAAATATAATTTGATTTATATAATTATTTTGATTACAAACGAATCTGTATTCAACACATTTTTTTTGAAAAGAGTAACTGCTGAGTTTCTTGCTGGTTTCTTCTCAGTGGAAAACTACCTCCCGAACCAGTGGTAGCTTCATTTGACATTCATAAGTGTTCTTTAAGGACCTAAACTGAATAAACACTTTTCATTTTCATTTTCATTTTCATTAATGTTATTTTTATACAGTTTTAAGAGATGCTGGTAAACTCCATGGTATAAGAGCACTAACATACCTCTTGATTAATGGACTAGGTACCTACAATTATTAGTTTTTTTTCATGGTTCATCTGAAATAAACCGACACTATTTACCATTGAGCTATCTGGTCGGCCCGTATCTTCTTAACATGATTAAAGTAATTTTGATAACACAACCCAACAGATCCTAGTACGGGGGTTACAACTAGGCGGTAGACTCGATACTGAGTCGTCTTGGTAGGTACCACCTCAGTGCCAGATATCGTCCCGTGAAATAAGAGTGCTATGTACTTTTGTTTTTCTTGATGAGGGCACTGTAACAAGTGAAATTAACCGGGTATAAGAGACCTAGCATCTGTTGTCTCGGGTGACGGGTGCAGTGCGGCATTGATGGAGAATAATGTTTATCAGTTGCTGGTCTCCTTCAATGCCGCTCTGTCATGGTCAGGCACATCACATACCGTAAAGTGAGCGTCCTGACGGTCCTTTTCACTTCGTAACATAGAAAAATCCAAAGACCTCAGCGGACTTCTAGCAATTTAGTAAGCGGATCGATGAGAAAACCCTCAAACAGATTTGCATGGCGAGCAATGCAAGCTTTTTCAGCAGTTGACGAATTTCTACAAATTGATTATTTAAAGCTTGTGGTGAAGGTATTTAGTACAACGAAGCCTTAAGCCTTTTTTGGGGGCTTGATAGCCAAGCGGCTTGCGCCCTTGATTCACTTTCGCGTAAGAAAAGCAACTATATTATCTTCTTAAGAGCCCCGGTGGCTCATTGATGTGGACTGTTGCCTTCCGATCAGAAGGGTGTAGTTCAAATTCCAACACGTTTTAATGTTTTTCGAATTCTCAAAGTTATGTATACGTTATCCGAGGCTCTAACGGGAAGGAAAACATCTTATTTCACGGGACAATATTTGGCACTGTGAAAACTTCCTAAACTACTCGGTACCGACTCAGTACTCTACCACCTAATAATTAATTCCTTTCCTAAGAAAATCCGACTCTAAAGTCGTATCAGCTTTACTATTTGGATTTCTCTTTATAATTCAAATATCTACAATTATTATTTACCAAGTCACAAAATTTACTACTGGTCATAAAGTACGTCATCTTAGACCTAACATAGAAACTGAACAAATTATTTTTCAGATGACGTTGCCTATTAAAAATCCAAACTAAATATTTTATTCGTTAATTAAGTAATTACTAATGCAAATACATAATACCTTTGTTAGTTATTAGTTTTTTAGTTGAATCTGCCGCTTCCGATGTTCACAAAAAAAACTCTACAACACAATCTTTCAAAAATACAATAGACTTATAGCAAAAGGTTTGTGGTAATTACTGAATGAGGAATGAGAAAAGAATCGGAATTTGGGCGCAAACTGGAGAATGCCTCGTGCACAAACGTATAGGTGCTGCGTTATTTAGTGGTAATAAGTTAATTATAATGATTATTATTTGTAATAAAGTTTGTTACTGAAGTTTATTTATACTTAACACAGCACTAAACATAACTTGAATGTTGGCTGGGATGTATTGACTGATTTACTAATAATACATATTAGACAGTTCACTTAAGTCCAACAGAGAATCGATAGTTAGAGAGAGACTCACGGTTCGTGCTCATTAAAACAATGTTATATAAAAACAAAACATACATTACGAATGACGTAGAGGAAGTGATAATTTTATTGGCCTTGGGAACGATAACACTGTTATTGTATTGTTTCACAAGTATTAATTTACCATACATTATTGTAATATAAAAGCTTGCGAACACACCCAAAATGTTAATAAACAAAACATAAAACTGATATCTTTCGATACTTAAGTACCTATCAAAAAATTTATCAAAGTAAAAATTAATTAATTTGTAATTAGAATTAACTTCCTTAATTAGACGCTCAGCTCGGTTTTGCTTTGGACATTTAAAAACTGAGATTTAATTAAAGTAATATACCCAGCAATGTTTACTAGAGAAATAATTCCACAAAAAATATCCGCAGCAAATTCTGCTCATCGCGTCAGTTGGGCAGAAGTTTCATTCATAATCACGTCGCTCGCACACATGGGATAATGACATAGTACCGTGCTAGTGCTTTTTATTTTGAACCCTTTTAATGACGCCTTAAGGTCAAAATTTAAGTGAATATTTATGTCATAATTATAACATGTGTCGGCATATGTGTCAAGCGGCTCGGACATTATTTGTTTTACATTTCTTCGTGATTGTAAATCTTGCAAGTTTATTGTTCATCTAGATTTGAGATGCATGATTATTAGGCTACTTCCCAATTGGTAAACTTCCCATTTCGTAAACCTCAAATTGTACCTATCAAAAAGTTGCGTTTGCTAATCATTGTATATTTGATACATTTAGTACCATTTCGAAAACATTTCAGTAATTGCATGTGTTATATCCCATTTCGTAATGGTTTTGGTGTTATTTAAACAAAATTTGCCCTGCGTATATGTGTAGAGTAAATAAGTTCTTTGTGAGAATAGTGATTTACATTGGGCATAAATTTCAATTTATTTAAATTCAGATTCAGTATTAATTCACTTTATCAAATATAACAACCGATTTAGAGGAAATTTTAACAATGTGACTTGTGGGAATAACTGGAAATAATAATTGCATAACGCACTGTTACATTTGCACTTTTATAAAAGGTTAAGTATAGTTGTGTTTTGATTGAAAACGGTTAAATTGAACGTGACTAATTTTGAAAAATAATAAAATAAAGTATAAAGCATATACTATTTTTCAAGTTCACAAGTGCGTACATTAATCTCAAATTACTAGAGCATTTTAACATACTCTAGCTAGCGAAGCCAAGAAAGTTTATGTGAAGTATCATCAAACGGAAAGTTTACGACGTACCAAGAAGTTTATAGCATAATGTACTACATAGGTTGTAAGGTTTAGTGTTAGACTGTCATGGTCCTGTATCTATAATTTAAAAAGAAATTTAAGACCCTTTTTAAGTAGGTATAAATCCATAATGTATCAGTTTAAAAGTGTTGCATTTTGTTTTATTAAATAATATTTGCTGCATATTAAACTGACTTTACAAATAGAATGCCATTCCTTAATACACCTGAATTTATTTTAAATAAACATTATATGTGTATAAAAAAACCCAAATCAGCCTTTTCTTATCGCTAATATTATGACGACCAATTTCAAATAAGGATTTAAGAAATTGAGATAAATTTACGCATGGAACAGTTTTTTTGGGTGCATTAATGTTTTTAAAAAAATCCCATAATTCAGTAATCATAATTGACATCTGGCCCTCTGACTTACATGTTGTTACGCCTATACATTTTCGTATGATGTTCTTTGATTAATTTACATGTTTACTGAGCGTGTGGTGTTTCATTTAGCGCGGTCGGTTTACTTTAGAAAAAGTTAAGTAACTATTTTTAGTAGGTAGGTTATGCCCGTCTCCTCATAGCTTCGCGAAAATACTTGTGCCACAAAGTGAAAGTTTATGACTATTTGATGAATTATCTAATAAGTAATTCAGCTTTCACGTATCTAAGTGTAATTTTAAAAAATGACATTCCCAGAATTGATATTCAACATAATTGAAAAATTGAAAGTAATCAAAAAGTATCTTTAAACTAAGCCTTTATTATCTTAAACAAAGTTTTTTTCCAAATAACAGTTAATTCAGCTCTTGAACAAGAAAAACGAAACATTCATAAGTATGGTTAAAACAAACTCAACACAAACACGTGAAAAATAATCCCCGGATTAGCCCATAAAAGCTTACCAAAGTTCGACACAAGTAAAGATCGCGCGACGAGCTCGAGTGAAGTGAACGACTTAAATAAATAATCAAGAGCACTCGTTAGATTGTTCGAGAACGAAAGCAAAGCGAGGGGACGCCATTAAAATAAAGTTTAAACAGAGCGTCGCTGGGAAATTTCATTTATTAAAAACTTCAACCGGACGCGAGCGGACGCAAATTCAATTGTGAACGATCGTGCTTAGAGCGCTCGCGACGCTTTAGCTTACAGTGTTAATGCTGTGTTTGTTTGGAGGTTCAGGAAAGTGAAGTTCAGATTGAGATAATTTTGGGCTGAGATGCTCAGACGTACCATTTATCGCCAAAACTTAGCAATATCATTTTAAACACAATATACACAAGATAGATTTTGAACATTTTTGTATTTAGTAGGTAGAGGAGTCATTTTATATTCGCAACACCTCCACGACGGACACGAAACGGCGAAGCCATACACTGATATGTAGAATTTGTTGAAAATAGGGTCGGTTAAGTGAGTCCTTGTAGATTTAGAAGCTTGGCTCTACATTAAATCTGATATATTTCTCACAAAGAAAGACCTATGTGGTCATCATGGAAACATTTTTCATGAAATATTTTGGGGAACATCGTCTCTATTTTATGAGAAAAACATTTTGTATTCACAATAAAACCTTAAATATAGGCTGCCACAAATTTCCAAGTAAAATTGTGCAAATTAAACTAAAGACTTACTTTGTACTCTTTGAGACTCAAGTGTCTCACAATCTTTTAGTTGGCAAAGAAAACAAGATTTCAAATTTACAGTTGTAGAAGCTTGGTATTTATACTAGACTTTTAACTTATGCAAATGTTTCGCGTTTTAATTTAAATATACAAACAGCTTACGGGGTATCCAAATAAGTTCATGTAAATTTACTGAGCCCGTAGTTATGATTCCAAAGAAGCCATTGCAAACAAATCAATGTGCTTTAGTCGTTAAGAATAATTTGTGACCAACTTGTAATAGTCAAATAAATAATAAAAATGCGACCTTACAATGAGAACTTACAAAATAATAAAAATAAACTATGTTTCATATAAGTGGTGTTTAAAAATTGATAAAAGCTTAATGTTGTCCTTAATGAGCCTTGATTGAAATGATTATGAATGAACTTCGTCCAAAATTGTAGGTATTTTAGTTAAATTTAAAAAAAGTGCAATGCTAAAGCACGAAGGGGCTATGTTTCTTACATTACGAATACGAAAAAACGAAAGTTACGAATGGGCTGGTTTGAGTGTAGTGATAACACGATCTTACAGAAAACTGGCGAAATATCACCGGCTACCGGAGGTCCAAGCCCCTCTTCCTCTCCATATATTTCCTTTACACTCTCAACTTCCATTTTTGTTTTGAATTCTGAAAGTAAATTTTGCATTTATTGTGAATCTTCCGTTGTTGGCCGGGACGAAAAAGACTTGGTCCTTAAATTCAATAGAATATATTAAAACATTTGAAATATTTGCATGTTGCATTCAAGGGTTATAAAATGAAAACAGCGTTTTTTGGTAGCAAGTATTTTTCGTCCCTGACCATTACGTTTATTCTGCTTATTTCAGTCAATGATATTCTGTATATATAAAGGTAGCTACGCCATCCGTGCCTTAAAAACGAACCGCCAAAGAGAATACAGTTGTACGCTCATTCAAAATATGTGTATGTGTGCTGTCGCTGCATTTGGAACACTTTTCGTTTTTGTGAGCATATCACGAATCTATACTTTTGATTTTAGCCTCATTTTTTATACAAAAATGAAACCAGCTAACCTAAATCAAAGCAAGCTTCAGATAAGTTAGGATTTTCTTTTTTAGCTCAAACCAGTGAAGGGTCAAAGAGATTCAGGGCCGTAACCCTACAGGTTCGCTACCCGGCCCATTCAACAGCCATCTAGGTTGCGGCGATGGAATCGCTTTACGGAGGGTACAATGGTTAGCCTTTGAAGGGGCGATAAACTAATATACGGACTCGAATTGGCTCCGAATAACCCTATTAAGGCGGCCTTGCAGTTTGGTTTCGAATTTTCAACGTAAATACTTGATTGGGATACTACGTCGAAGTATATTCGGTACAAAGGCAAATTTTATTATTTCCTTACGCCTTTTGGATATCATACTGCATTAAGTCTTCATCATCATCAGCTCATTAAAAGTCCCCACCGAGAGGCACGAACCTACCCGTATAGGGTGATACTAAGCTAAGATGACTAAGGCCTAAGGCATTAAGTCTTACCACATTAATATTATAATGTACTCATTTAGTGAGTGTGTGTGGGTTTGGTAATTAAGACGTCAAAACGGCTGAAAAATCGTCTTTTATATGGTAAGCTTACACTCTGGATTAATACATAGGCTGCGTTTTACTAAGGGAAAATATCTCATACCGCAGGTAACACCGTGGGGCACAGCCAGTAATATTACAATTATTTTTATTTAAATTTGGACAAAGAAAATAAAGACTTATATAAACGAAACGAATAAAAAAATACTATTATTGATTTTAAAGAGCGTCGGTGGCTCAGTGGTGTGGACTGTCGCCTTCCTACCGGGAAGGCTGAGGTTCAAATCCCGACACGTAACAATGTATTTTCGAATTTTCGAAAATATATGTACGTTATCTGACGCTTTTACGGTGAAAGAAAATATCGCAAAACCTTCATGCACGCCTGCGAAGAGATTCGAAGGTTGTGTGTGAAGTCGTTCAATCCGCACTGGTCCCGCGTGGACGACTAAGGCCTAATCACCCTATACGGGCAGGCTCGTGCCCCTCGGTGGGGATTTAATGAGCTGATGATGATGATTATGAGTTTGATGAATTAACTGTCTAATATTGATGATTCATTATATAAAAATATTATAAGTTTTTAAGTTTGTATCCTTGTTCGATATAAAAAATGCTTGTATAATATCACATGGAATGTTGCCTGTTAAAAGCTGTTACTGAGAATTGGACGCCACAAGTGGCAGATTGTGCTGAACGTATAATAGACGCAAATATTTTACAACCGTATTCAGAGAAATAAATTTATTTCATTTTATTTTAAAACAATACAATAACGTTATAAACATAAAAGAAATTGTGGTAAAGATAAGTAAAGTGTAGTTTAATCTGCTTGTGATAGATTTAGTTTTTTCTTTGACATAGCGACATTGAAGGAGACCACCAACTGATAGACTGTTATTATTCTCATTCGACGACCCATTTGGTGTCGTGGTTGAGAGGTCGACTGCAACACCTAGGGTTCCGGGTTCGATCCTCGGGCAGTACAAACATTTGTGTGCATGAACATGTCTGTTTGTAATGGTCTGGGTGTTTTCTATGTATAATATGTATGTATTTACAAAAAAAATAAATATATAAGTATATTTATCCATTGTTTAGTACCCATAATACAGGCTTCACGCTTAACTTGGGGCTAGATGGCGCTGTGTGAATGTCGGTGGATATTTATTTATTTATATTTATTTTATTCTCCATCAATGCTGCTCTGCGCTCGTCACCCGAGACAACCGATGTCAGATGTCTTATATCTGGTTATTTGAAAAGCTACAGTGCCTTAATTAATAAAAGTGCATAACACTCCTGATTCACAGAACGATATCTCGCATTGCCGTGGTACCTACCTAGACGACTCAGTACCGAGTTTACCACGTAGTAAATACATAAATGAAACTATATACAAATAATACTACATGGGGAATCAATCTCGTCATCCCAGGCCTAGCCTATAAACAACACACGATTTGCGTACAGGCGTCGGTGACAGATCGGGAGGCTCCCGCGGGAATCAGCCAATCCCGCACAGCCGTGAAACTCGATTAGTTTGAGAGCCCAAATGTCGGCGACGCTTTGATATTTCTCGCCTTGACTGACACGTATATCTACGTGTACCTTTGTTGACCTAGATATTTAGGTTTAATAATAATAATAAATATCCACTGATATTCACACAGCGCCATTTAGTCCTAAACGAGGAATTGGCGTATAATTTTAGTACTATACAACGGATAAACATACTATCTTTTTTTATACTTCTATACTTTATCTCTCATCTATTATTATAAAAATAGGCACAAGGCATGCATTACGTAATGGAAATAGCATTGATACGGTCGAATTGAGTAACCTCCTTTTTAATAATTACACAAAAGAAAAAAAAACACATACAGTCACAAAGTAAGTTTATGTGTAATATTTTGTGTATTAATAATTTCATATATTGTTTGAGGTTCTTACTACAGTGAAGGATCTGTATCCGATACCAGCGTTATCCAAACCTTTGTTAGCAAAACGTCGCATGAATATATCTACATTGTCTGGTTTTCGATGACCTCGAAATTTGATGTGTTGGTTAAAGTTTTAGTATAGCGAAGGATTTTTGTACTTTCAAAACTTCATGTCTATGAAGATTAACAACTTACTGTCTACTATGTTAATTCAGGCTACATAAGAATGTCATCAAACCAAAGGATCTTATGAAATAGGGTGGGGAATAGGGAGTTAGGCATTATTTTTGAAAAGAGTGACTATACGAGTTTCTTGCCGAAGTCTTCTCGGCAGATTACAACCGTCCAAACCGGCGGTCGGTTCCTCAAAAATTACTTCTTGATGATTCAAAAGTGTCATTTAATTATTTATTTGAATAAACCATTTTTGAGTTTGAGGGGAAGGTTTTAAGTTCTATTGTACTCTCACTCAATTCACGAAAAAATAACGCAAAGCGTGGTTTTCTGTGAGGCTTTCCGAACCAAGGCTCTTCCAAACTAAAAATTATTATTTTATATGACTATTATTTGTACAAAATACTCCTAACTACCTTTGTGGTCTTATGACTTTAGCATTAAGTTTAGACAGCATGATGGGGGTCGTGGGTTCGGATCATTTAGGGAGACTGCATGTGAAATTCACTTACTGGTATTTAGTTACAAACACCTGTTTGTCTGAAAAGTAATATGATTCCGTGCTTTTGAGGGAATGTTTGTGAACGCCAACTTGTCTGCATGGCGTGTTATGGCCTAATCTCACTATGGTGTAAGATAAAGCCTAAGGTGATAATGATGATGATGACAATACTATTTAAATAAGGTCAATACAAGATCCTTGTTAAACTAATCCTACACACGCCCCACTAAACTCGCTGTCGCTCAATTTCAAATAAAACAAAGAATGTCTACTCGCGTCACTCCGACAGAGGACGGCGAAGGCTTAAATAAATTCGGATCGTCGGCGACAGGCAAAGTCCGTGATTAATTAACGATCGGTTGTCCCAACGCCCGGAGTGGTCGTATAACGCAATCAATTAGTATAATTAAATAATTGTAACGGCCATCCGTCATAGAAATACTGAATATTCAATGTAACAAATTAGCGGACGATCTACGGGAAATTAGACATCGCAGTTTCGACGGAGAATTCGCAATTTGGTTAGCCGGTTTGATTAACGAAACAAGATTGGGGTCTGTGTGCCAATTGCTCAACTTGCGGTCGACCTATAGTATTAATGTTTTGTCAAAGCCTCAGCCCTACTGCGATGGACCAGTGTCAATAATAATAAATTATTTCGACATCACCAATTCATGTATATTGTTTCATTGAATTCTCTATTCGAAGAGCGTCGGTGGCTCAATGGTGTGGACTGTCGCCTTCCTACCGGGCTGAGGTTCAAATCCCGACACGTACTTATTTCGAATTATCGAAAATAAATGTATGTTATCCGACGCTCTTACGGTGAAGAAAAACATCGTAAGAAAACCTTCATGCATGCCTGCGAAGTGATTCAATGGATGTGTGTGAAGTCGTCCAAACCGCACTGGGCCCGCGTGGACGACTAAGGCCTAATCACCCTACACGGGTAGGCTCGTGCCCCTCGGTGGGGATGTTTAATGAGCTGATGATGATGAATTCTCTATTGCATTTCATGTGGTTTGCATAATGTGTTTAGGTTTGTAATTTTATGTTAACTGCAAATTCAAACATAATAAACAATTGCTTGTGAATAAATGAAATAAGAAGATTCTGAAGACTATCACTACAAAAAGAGGCTTTAGGGGTTTTAAAGGGAAGACCACATATCGAAAACGTATAAAATATCGTTTCGGTCGGAAGTTAACAGCATCTACAAAGAAGAATCTTTAATAAAATCAGAAGTTTTTTTTTATGTTATAGGGAGCAAACGAGCAAGAGAGTCACCTGATGGAAAGTGATTATCTCCGCCCATAAACAACGGAGACACCAGAAGTGTCACCGGTGCGTTGCTTGCCTTTTAGGAAGGAATACGCTCTTTTCTTGAAGGTTCCAATGTCATATTTTCCGGGGAAAACCGCTGCTGGGAGGTCGTTCCATAAAAGATGTGTGCGTGGAAGAAAGTTCCGCATAAATCGAACGGTTGTGGAACGCCAACCATCAAGATGATGAGGATGATGATGAGTTACTGTTTTTAAAATTCAGTGACTAAAACCCTGACGTTACTATGGGCAGATCATCATAAACAAATAATTTATGTCTTTATCAAAATCCGTAGTTCATGAGGCCAATTAAAAACAGTGACGAGTGAAAACGGTGAATTACGGGTTAGCGTTGTGAACTGTTTTAACTACACAAAAGGTTTGAAATATTCAGGCTTTAATTACGCACGGTTTGACTAGTCCTTTGAAAATAGTTTCAATTTGCCCTTTAGTAGTGGTTCATTAAAGAGATTTAGGTTTAAATGCGAAATCATTTAATTAAACAAAAAATATAGATTGTCACTAATACTTTATAAAAATACTTTCTAAGTCTTATGAATGTACAATTTTTTTGAAAATAGTACCTACTGTGTTTCTTGCTGGATTCTTCTCAGTAGACAACAACAGTCCGAACCAGTGGTAGAATCAAATTTGACATTCATAAGTGTTCTGTATGGACCTAAATTGAATAAATATATTTTGATTTACATTACTTAAAATGTGCCCCGAAACGACAGCTGCTTTCTTTGTCATTTTGACTTATAATTTTCTGATATTTTTGGTGTATTTTATTTGAATGTTTGTCAAAGTCAAAGTCAAAAACATTTATTTCAAATTAGGCTTACAAAAAGCACTTATGAACGTCAAAAAATATACAAAAATATAATAAAAACAATTAAAAATACTAAACTAAAAATATGAATTTTGATGCTTTGAAAAAAAGCGCTTCAGTGGATTGGCCTGTTGAGAAAGAAGCACCAAGAAAACTCAACAGTGTAGCCTTTTTTAAAAACAATTACTTAATGTAACAATATATCATAAACACTGAAATAGCTGAGCAATTTAAGACCAAGGATTTTTATCACATAAATATTCGTCAATAGTGTAGTACCCTTTTTTAGAAAGGTGGTTTTTTATTCTAGCTTTAAACATGTGTAAAGGTAACTCGACAATATTTTGCGGTACCTTATTGAAAAACTTTATACATCTTCCTATAAAAGATTTACCTACTTTATGTAGTCTCAAGTCCGGAACAGCAAGTTTGTTTCTATTCCTAGTATTAAAATTGTGTGAGTCACAATTTTTTTTAAAGGTATGATAGTATTTACGGACGTAAATTAAATTTTCATAAATATATTGTGATGCTACAGTCATTATATTTATTTCTTTAAAAAGTTCCTTAAGAGAGTCACGGGGTCTAAGGTTGTAGATAAAACGAATAGCTCTTTTTTGTAGTACAAATATTGTATTAATGTCGGCAGCTGAACCCCACAACAGTAGACCATATGACATGACACTATGAAAATAACTGAAATAAACCAATCTTGCTGTTTCTACATCTGTCAAAAGCCTTATCTTCCTAACAGCATAAGCTGCCGAGCTAAGTCTACCAGCCAGTGATTCAATGTGAGGCCCCCATTGTAACTTTGAATCTAAAGTTATACCAAGAAATGCAGTGGAGTTTACAAGTTCCACTTGATCATTATTCAAGTTATGTTGGTCTCGACCTGCCTTACATTGGGCATAGTGAATTTTATACATTTAGTTTTTTTTGCATTAAGTAAAAGATTATTAGCAGTAAACCAATGCATTACTTGAGACAGAGCTCTATTTACATCGTCAAAAGTCGCCTTACGTCTGTTAACATTAAAAATCAATGACGTATCATCAGCAAATAGAACTATATCCGAAAGACTTTTACAATAGTAAGGGAGGTCATTTATATATATTAGAAATAATAGAGGGCCTAAAATTGAACCCTGGGGCTCCCATGCGCAAAAGGGCACCATGCGACTTTGTGCCATTAATACAGACTTTTTGAACTCTTTCAGAGAGGTAAGATTCTACAAGACTCAATGAGCATTCTGATACACCGTAATGTCTCAACTTTAATAAAAGTGTTTTATGGTCGACGCAGTCAAAAGCTTTAGACAAATCGCAAAAAACTCCTATTGCATCATGTTTGTCCTCCCAGGCATCAAAAATATGCTTAATAAGTGCAATCCCAGCATCAGTAGTATTTTTATTTTTTGTGAAGCCAAACTGTTTCTCATGTAATAATTTGTTAACGTTAAAATGTGAAAGCAACTGATTGAATATAATTTTCTCAAATATTTTACTTAATGCAGGTAAAATAGATATGGGCCTAAAGTTAGATGGATCACTTTTATCACCGGATTTAAATAATGGTATTAATTTACTGTATTTCATTAAATTTGGAAAGAGACCTTTATCTACACAAGTATTAAATATCAATGCTAGATGGGGTGCAATACTATCAATAATTACTTTTATGATATGAGTAGAAATACCCCATAGATCTTCTGTTTTTTTAATATTTAATTCCTTGAAAGTTTTGGTTATTGTGTCTGGAGTTATGTGCTTAAAGCTAAAAATTTTTTTGCATTCAGAAACACTAGATGTCAAAAGAGAGCCAGCAATGGAAGAGCTTGAATTTAAAGTGCTGGTTGTTTCAATTGGAATATTGGTAAAATAATTTTCAAATACACTAGCTACTTCGAGATCCGCGCTAACAATATTATCGTTAATTTTAATGGAGAAATTATTATCGCGACTCTTATTCTTACATGTTTCTTTGTTAATAATATTCCAAGTGGCTTTAATTTTATTACCAGAACCTATTATTTTGTTACGCAAATAGATCGACTTGGCTGTGTGACAAACTTTTTTAAAAATTTTTGAATAATTTCTAACAAAGGCAATAAATATTGGATCCGAAGATGTAGCTTTCAAGTTATATAAATTAAAAAGTATATTTCTACTTTTATATATGCCTGGTGTCGCCCAATCACAGAATTTGGATTTGAAATTATTTACTTTAATTGATTTTGTTAAGAATATACAATCATAGGTACTTTTGATAACATTAAATAAGTTTTCATATAAACTGTCTATATTTGATACATTATAATGCAATTGAGAAATTTTTTGGTCAACAAGAGCCTTGTATCTATTAATTCGGTTCTTATTTACTGGCCTATAAACAATATCTATATTTTTAGAGACATGACAGTGCTCAAATTGTGCCCACTGTCCACTATGGTCTGATTGTAAGCAATTAATTATTGCTTTTTGAAGTATAATATTTTCACAAAAAATGTTATCTAAGCAGGTAGCTGTAGTAGGAGTAGCTCTTGTAGGCTCAGCGAATTGATAGGTTAAATTAAAAGACTTAAACAAATTAATAAACTGGACAGAGTTATGCGACGATTCTAAAATATTTATGTTGAAATCTCCACATACAATTACCTTCTTGGTTGATTTACAAACCTTTTTTAGAACTTCCTCCATAGTGGTCTCAAATAAGTTATAATCAGAAGATGGAGGTCTATATACACAAACTATAATAAACTGCTCAAGCTCTATACAGGAAAGTTCAATAGTTCGCTCAATAGAGTGTTCAACAATATCTTTGCGTTCTTTAAATTTTAAATTATCTTGTAATAGTATAAGTGATCCACCTCTAATAGCAGACACTCTCATAAACAAACTACCAACTTTATAATTATCTATATTAATATAACAATTATGTTGCCTTATCCAGTGTTCAGTAAGACATAATACATGTACATTTTTATGTTCTAAGAATAACCCTACTTCTAGGTCTTTGCCAGAGAATCCTTGTATGTTCTGATGAACTACATTTAAATAATTGCTAATTGGCTTCTCTGTTGTCAAATGCATAGTCTTAGATATGCAAGAGTTTGCCTCTATTGTCTTATTATCTAATTTAAATGATTTGGAACAAATTCCAAAGTCCTTAAAGTATTTTTATTCTGCTCAAAAAAAGCAGGCTGTATAGCCATATTATTGGCTAAATATTTAAAATAATAAGATAGCGAGTTTGCTATTTGTCCCTTAAAATAATTAGAAAGATAATAATTATCTTTTGTCACTAAACAATTAAAATTTAACAATTTATTAATGTCAATCAAATGTAATAATTTATTATTGGTAAAAACTATTGAATCCAATGTCAAATTTAGTTTAAATCTAATATTATTTTCTTCCTGCGGCACATTCTTACTGTATGGTAATGTGAACAAAATAATTTTACTAACATTCAATAAACACAAAGAATTATAAAATTTTATCAGGTCCTTTTTGTTCATATCACCACGGTTGCCTACAAATATGATTAATATTGTATTACTATCAAATGAATAATTCAAAATTTTTTTTATCAATTCAGAGTAAGGCACTCCTGGTGAACAATGATTAAGCACTCGCTGTCCCAAACAAGTACTCAAAATTTGGCCCATATGTTTTCCTATACCATCGCTAAACATAACTATATTACTATCACTTTGTTTACATAATTTACTATCAAAAGACCTATCAGGATTGTTGGATGTCAATGGGGAGGGACCGACACTGGTACCATAACCTGTCATTGAACCAGATGGACAGTCCGGAGAGTCAGTGACTGAGTCCGGGCTACCCATAAGCTGATTCATCGCAAGAATATGTTCAGCATATTCCTTCTTGTTCAAATTATACATATTTGTGATATGGTCTAATTGTTCTTTGAGACTATTGATTTCTGACTGAAACAAATTAATTTGAGTCTCATGCTTTAATAAATTATTATTTAACATTATGGAATACACATCTAATTCATCACCCAAACGTCTGCGCTCATTTATACATTTAACATTGCTATATGTTCGGTTTTGCCTCTTTATTAATTTCCTAGTTTTATTTATAAATCTATTTATCCTAACATATTTCTATACTTGTTTTTGCTCCACTTCATTGAACCTTCTGCAACTGGTGAATTAATTGTGACATCATTGGTCAAGTCAATAACAGTTGATGAGGTACTAAGTGGAGCAGAAACTAGGCTGGGTGCACATACAACTAACTCATTAAACAAACTTTGGTTCTGGGCCGCTACAGTGTCAATCTTCTCTGTCTCCATGTTGGATATGTGGTGATGGGCCTCCTGTAGCTCCTGTTCCAACATGGAAATGCGCTTCAGTCCATGCACATATTCATCGCTGCACTGGCCAAACCCATCTACCAATTCTTGAAGTCTGTTCCGTTCTGAATCTACTAATAAGTACCTAGTATGCATCTCAGCCATTTCTTTTTTTAACAAAGTATTCCTATTTAAGACATCCAACATCTCCTTTTCACTGTCATCTCTTTCCTCATACAATTGACTGACCAACGCCTTAGCAGTTTTTAGTTCATTTAAAGTCAGCTCCAACTCACGAGCTACGGCACCACGGGTCTGCATTTTGATTATTTAAATATCAAACTTCAAATAAAGATGTTGGTTAATCAATTTGGAGGTTGACTCAATGTTTATATTGAGATAACCTCTTCGCGCGTCTGACAGGCACTCAGATATCGATTTCTAGTTAGGTAGTCAAATGTTTTTCATAAATATAATATATTTGCAGTATAATTTAAACTAATTACCTTTGAAAAACGATGACAATGATTCACAATAATTTGAAATTGAAAGTGACAGTTGCCGGTTACCTTTCAATTTCCAGATACTTGCACTAACACTGGTTTTAACCACTCAACTATGTTTGTTAACACTTATTCTATGTTTTACTTGTTTAGCAATGATATTTAGGCCTTATTTACGTAATTAATATTAAATATTAAAATAAATATACGGGACAAGTTTAAATCACCTGTCACCCAGAGTGTTGCCACAGCAAAAAAAAAAAGCAAAAAAAAAAGTTTGTAACTAGCAATATGTAATCGAATTGTTTAATTTTACTACGAAAAGTAAGTTCTGTTTTTTCCACTTTACTTCGTTTTTCGCTTCATTTACGACGCAAGCTATGTTCTTTTCAGATGTTTTTCTCTGCTCTGAGGACAGATGCGAGCTAAATGTCTTAATTTTCCATACAAAATTTGACCGAATTTTGACACAAATTTATTGTAAGCGACACACTGTGCGTATTTTTTAACGATCATAATATTAGTATATTACTTAATTGTAACACACATAATATGTTAAGTCTTAGTAAACCAAATCAGGCTTTAGGGGATTATGACATTCCATTGAAAGTAGTTCCAAAATTTTATTTGACATTTAAGTAATTTAAATTTCAATCATCAATTTAATATTATCACTTTAACAGCCGACAACAGCCAGATGATTTTAAACCCCGTCAACATTATTGTTTGTAAACAATGTCTAAGCTACCTTACTACAAAATTATGGCTAAATTTTATTACACACCGATTTGATACAGTTTTTGCCACATATTTATTTACAATGTGCAAAGACTTAATAATTTAAACTCAAAAAGTTATTTTTATTCAATAAATTTGAACGCAAACTTTCAGTAACATTGTACCAATATCTTACATTGTATGCCGTAAATCCCCTTGAACCTTCGACTTATTCAAGGTTGTATCAAAGAACTTCGAACAATTCTGCCTAGTATTAATGTGGCAAAGCCCCGAGAATCACCTTTTCTCACAAGGTGAATTAGGCAATAATTTGTAATAGCTAGAACTGTATTTATTCTTAAGTAAAACATCTAATTCTAGCTAAGTTCATTAAGGGAAATTTCGTTTCACGCAATATCAAGTTAGAGTCAAAAGCCCTAGAGGCTTTCAAAGCTCAGCCGAAGAGCTTGTGATGTTAATTTAATGGGAGATTTGCGGTTTATCGACCTATAATTTACCAAACAAATTATAGCTTGTTAATATGATTCAACATAAACTTAAGGGAATAAAGTATATTTAATAAAAACATTATTTGCTTCATTTGAACCTACACAGTACGACAATCACTACTGGTCATAGGTCATCCCAAGTTTTGCTCATATATCCAAATCCACCCCTTTCCTTATTTCGTTTCAGTAGTTGTCATCATCATCAGCTCATTAAACGTCCCCACCGAGGGGCACGAGCCTACCCGTATAGGGTGATTAGGCCTTAGTCGTCCACGCGGGCCCAGTGCGGAATGGACGACTTCACACACAACCTTCGAATCTCTTCTGCAGGGCGTGCATGAAGGTTTCCTCACGATGTTTTTCCTTCACCGTAAGATAGCGTCGGATAACGTACATATAATTTTTGAAAATTCGAAATACATTGGTACGTGTCGGGATTTGAACCTCAGCCCTCCCGGTAGGAAGGCGACAGTCCACACCACTGAGCCACCGACGCTCTATTCTATTATGGAATAGCCTCGCCTTCCTACGAGAGGGCTGAGGTTCAAATCCTGACACGTACCAATGTATTTTTCGAATTTTCGAAAATATATGTACGTTATCCGACGCTCTTACGGTGAAGGAAAACATCGTGAGAAAACCTTCATGCACGCCTGCGAAGAGATTCGAAGGTTGTGTGTGAGTCGTCCAATCCGCACTGGGCCGCGTGACGACTAATGGGGACGTTTAATGAGCTGATGATGATGATGGATTGTAGCTGGACTCATTCCAGAACCCTTCTGCTCCAAGGACTTACAAGAATTTATATAAGTTACATAACATACAATACTTTGTTATTAAATAAAATACATTAGTTGGCTAATAGGTCATATAATGAAATGAATGAAAATGAAAGTGTTTATTCAGTTTTGGTTCTTACAGAACACTTAAAAATGTCAAAGGCTACCACAGGTTCGAACGGTAGTTTTCTACTGATAAAAATCCAGCAAGGAACTCAGTGGTTACTATTTTAAAAAAAATGTTTTGTACAGAATTATCATTTGTCATATCAAAAAAAATCAAAATGTTATTCAGGTACTGTAAAAATCTATATATCATTAGCAAGGGGTGAAGTTGATGTGTACGATTATCTTGTTAATTACTGAAGAGTTGAACTCCAAAATAATCCACACAATCTAACTATAATATAAATAAACATCCACTGACATTCAAACAGCGCCATCTAAGCGTGAAGCCTGTATTTTGAGTACTAAACAACGGATAAACATACTATATACATTATTTTTGTAAATACATACATATTATATACATATACTTGCCGTGTGGGGACGGCAGAATAGAATACATGTGTCCCCACCCCTACTCCTCCCAAGGGTGTCGTAGGAGCCGACTAAGGGATTTTATACCGGATGGTGGGCAGCAGCGCCATCTTGCGTACTGGTCCACACTGCGGTCACCAACCCGCCTGCCCAGCGTGGTGACTACGGGCATTTACCCCCCCATGAGTAGCGCCAACCAGAATCGGCCCCCAGTTCCCGGCAGCCCCACTATTCCCGACCACGGCAGCGGTCGCGGTCACGGTGGGGCGGGGGGTGCGAAGAATCCCCGGGTTACGAAAGGCTGCCTCAAAAAACTGACATTGGCTACGTATAATGGACGCACGATACGGCTGGACCATCACCTCTCCGAATTAGAAGAAGAGCTAAGTCATATTAACTGGAGCATACTGGGGTTATCTGAAGTCCGAAGAGAGGGGAGGACACGATGACCCTGGACTCCGGAAACTTGCTCTACTTCCGAGAAGGTGATAGGGTTTCCCAGGGTGGTGTCGGTTTTCTGGTTCACAAGTCCCTTGTCAGCAACGTTGTGGAAATCAGTAGTGTGTCGAACCGGGTAGCGTACCTTGTACTTAAACTCACCGACAGGTACTCCCTGAAGGTGGTACAGGTATATGCGCCGACCTCGTCACACTCTGACGAAGAGGTTGAAGCCGTGTATGAGGATATCTCCAGAGCCATACATGGCACAACTTCGACCTTCTACAATGTTGTTATGGGGGACTTCAACGCTAAAGTGGGAGTACAAGAACGCGGCGAATCGAAAATCGGACTTCATGGATTGGGGCGCAGGAATCACAGGGGGCAGATGCTGGTCAACTTCCTCGAAATGGAGGGGCTCTTCTTGATGAATTCTTTCTTTAAGAAGAAGCCTCAGAGAAGATGGACCTGGCAGAGCCCGAACACTGTGACAAGGAACGAGATAGATTTTATTATGGCGGATAAGCGACATATATTTAAAGATGTCTCAGTGGTCAACAGGTTTAAAACCGGTAGTGATCACCGACTTGTCCGAGGCACTTTGAATATATGTTTTCAGGCTGAACGGTCTCGCTTAATAAAATCTACTCTCAGACCTACGCCGCTCCAAATACACTATGGGTCCGAACAGTTCCAATTGGAACTTCAAAATCGATTCGACTCGCTGGAAACCACTGGCGACGTGGACGAGATAACCGACAACGTGGTGAAGGCGGTGTGTACACTGGGTCGCAGGCATTTCCCGCCGATGAAACGAGCTAAGTCGTCCAAACTTTCTCCCGAAACCCTGGATTTGATGAGGCTGAGACGCGAGATGCCATCTGCTGCTGTTGCTTCGCCAGAATATCAGGCTCTCTCCAAGCGGATACGAAAACTCGTTCGCAGGGACCTCCGCTGTTTCAATACAAGGTTCATTAAGGACCTTATTGAACAGAACAGGGGCCCAAAGTTTTCCAAAAACCACTTGGGAAGAGCCATCTGGTTAAGCTTAAGACAGCAGATGGGCAATTACTTGCGACTCGCCCACAGATCCTGGAAGAGGTTGAGAAATTCTATGGACGACTGTTTCATCGAGCGCTCATCAGCCACAGACCGAGGACACCGAAGATCCACGTGCCCCACTAAGGCGCCATTATACGCAGGATATCCCGGATGTTGACGTTAGCGAGATTAGTGCAGCACTGGAGCAACTAGAGGAAGGAGGGCCCCGGGGATGACGGTATTACGACAGAGCTCCTAAAAGCCGGTGGAACCCGTCCTTAGGGCATTAGTTGAGCTCTTTAATGCCGTCATCACCAAGGAACTACACCAGAGGCGTGGTCCAGAAGCGTTGTCGTCTTATTCTTCAAGAAGGGTGACAAAACTCTCTTGAAGAATTACAGACCGATAGCGCTTCTGAGCCACGTCTATAAGTTGTTTTCCAGAGTTGTAGCGAACCGTCTCGCCATAGACTTGACGAATTCCAACCACCGGAGCAGGCTGGGTTTCGAAAAGGCTACAGCACCGTGGACCACATCCATACTGTTCGGCAGCTTATACAGAAGACCGAAGAGTATAACCAGCCGCTGTGTATGGCATTTGTGGACTACGAGAAAGCCTTCGACTCCGTCGAAACCTGGGCTGTTCTGGAGGCTCTGCAGCGATGCGGTATCGACTGGCGATATATCGAGGTGATGAAGTGTCTCTCCAACGCAGCGACGATGACCGTTCAGATCCAAGACCAGCGGACAAGACCCATCCAATTGCGTCGTGGTGTGAGACAGGGGGATGTATATCCCCGAAACTGTTCACAAACGCATTGGAGGATGTCTTCAAGACCCTGGACTGGTCTGAACGAGGCGTCAACGTCAATGGAGAGTTATTTCTCATCTTCGTTTTGCTGACGATATCGTCATCGTGGCAGAGTCATCGGAAGAGCTTGCGGAGATGCTGAACAGCCTTAATGAATCTTCCCGACGAGTTGGGCTTGGCATGAATTTGGACAAGACAAAAGTCATGTTCAACAGTCGTGTCATGCCACAACCGATATGCGTCGATGGCGTCCGTCTCGAGGTTGTGCAGGAGTATATCTACCTGGGCCAAACCATCCAACTTGGCCGGCATAACTTCGAGAAGGAGGCTAGTAGGAGGGTTCAGTTGGGCTGGGCGGCATTCGGTAAGCTACGTCATGTCTTAACGTCAACTATTCCGCAATGCTTAAAGACGAAAGTCTTTGAGCAATGCGTCCTACCCGCTAACATACGCAGCTGAGACATGGACACTGACTGCGGGATTGGTTCACAAGTTCAAAGTCACTCAACGCGCAATGGAGCGAGCTATGCTTGGAGTCTCTCTTAGGGATAAGATCAGAAATGATTTAATCCGCAAGAGAACTAAAGTTACCGACATAGCCCGCCGGATCAGCAAGTTGAAGTGGCAGTGGGCTGGTCACGTATGTCGTAGAACCGATGGCCGTTGGAGCAGACGAGTTCTGGAGTGGAGACCGCGTCTTGGCAAGCGTAGCGTAGGACGCCCTCCGGCCCGATGGACCGACGACTTGCGGAAGGTCGCTGGTGGGAGCTGGATGAAAAGCGGAGGACCGGGATATCTGGCGCAAAATGGGGGAGACCTATGTCCAGCAGTGGACTGCGATAGGTTGAAGAGAGGAGAGAGATACATATTATACATAGAAAACACTCAGATCATTACAAACAGACATGCTCATACACAAATGTTGTACTGCCGGAGATCGAAACCGGAACCCTTGGTGTTGCAGTCGACCTCTTAACCGCAACACCAAATGGGTCGTCAAAATAATTGAATCATAGACTAACGACACCATTGACTTCAAGTCTCGTTCGGTATAATTGTCAAAACGTGCCATATGGGTGATGGTAATCAATCACCGTAACAAAGTTAGCGAATCCCTGGCTCGTGATTGGCAGCTGACACATGAACCCACGCGCTGAAACACTAAAAGTAAGTGATCTATCCTAAAAATTCCCAAAACTTACCTATAAGTGTTTTTTCCACAGACTTCTTGTGAAATAGAAACTTTGACAACTTTGTGAGAGATTTGATAATACGAGTATGTTTCCACGCACACACCGTCAACCTTTGACGTGTAAGCGTCGGATTAAATGTTCTTTCTAGAGATTGAAGTTGTCTAGCGTTGACTTGTTTTATTTTAGTCGAGACTATAAATACACTTGGCAATGGTGAAAAACTGATTATCTTTTAGGTAAAATTACGGATCAATATAGTCAATTATAATTGCAATGTTATGTTTTTAACATATATTTTTTATTTCAAACAATAAATCATCATTAAACGCTTTTATGTCGTCTGTTAAACGCAGCTCTAATAACTTCCATGCGAACCGATCCCTAGCAGTCGACATCTGTCAACTACTCGCTACCTTAACCAGCTCATCGGTCCATCTGGTTTGGAGTCCATCTTCGCTTTATTTTCCGTTACATGTTCGCCACTTGAAACATATTAAAGAATTCTTACTATTTAGATGAAGATCCATGTACTGTAACGGTTCAGACCCCGGTTAGTAAACCAGGGTTCTGGGTTCGATCCCCGGTCATTACAAAGATTTGTGTGCATGAACATGTAAGTTTGTATGTACAATATGTATTTATCTACAAATAAAAAGAAAATTAAGTATGTTTATCCGTTATTTAGTACCCATATTACAGGCGAATGCTTAGTTGGAGGCTTTAAGAATTTATTTTAATTATTTATTAAAACAACTTTACAACCCACATTTTGGACACACTATCAAAACCTTACAAGTCTTGTTTTATCAAGAAAACATTACATGATATTATAATAAATATGAAGTAATATTCTATGTCAGTCGATATCTACGAGTATTAATTACAGTTAAATATAATAATGAATCACCCCACAATACAAAACTTCTGTTTTTAGTCTACAATTGAAATGATTTTTATCGTGGATTTTCAGAAGGAGTCTTGGCCACTGTAGATTTAATTTTATTTAACAATATGACGATTTTTCTCTCTTCGTCAACCTTTGTTCGTCACAGATGGCTTTTATAGCTTCACCGGGAAATTGGCAAGCGAAGGCCCCTTACAGACCAATTATATTACAAAAGTTACAGTTGGAGTAAAGCAAATTTCGGATAACACAGTGATATCGTATTCTTATAGCGCATTACATAATCTTTTCTTTATTCTGTTAGCAGTTTGAAAGTATAGTTCTAATTAAGAAATTACAAGTATACTTTAAAACTAATAACAGAACGAACAAAGTGTTAAGTATGCCATCTATTGGAAAGGAAAAGTAGAATTTTTAATTGATGCTTTAGTTATAGTTTTCGTTTCTTGTTAAAAAGTGAGCCATGTTTTTAATTTTTTGGATAACTTGTATTTTGTATTTTTTAAGTATGTAATATATTCTGGTGTTCGATTGTTTGAGTCTCAGAGAACAAATAAAGTGATTTCAAGTAAAAGAACAGCGGCTTGGTTACTTGGTGTGTAGTTTTAGTAGAGTACACACGAGGGAAGTTAAGGATCGGAATGGCGTTTTATGGGAGTTTATCTAACTAAAGACTGAAATTTTAAAGTGAATTTGACAACAAATAGTGAATTATGTTAAAGTTAACTCAACATTGTATATTTCATTTATAACAGTTACCTTAGATGGCAGGAAGTATGTAAACGTGACATCCTCATTAAATTAACTTATTCATAGTATATGATCAGAAAAATTATAATAATGCTAAAGATATATGAAATAGTTAATATTGTATCAATAAAAACTAAAAAATTTTCGACTCTACGAACAAATCCTGCTGTTTTTTAAATTAACAAAGTCTATAAAAAGCAGTGGTGTGTTTAAGTTCTGCATAAATTATAAAGGAAAAATCCATTTTAAATATACTATATTGGTACACATAACTGTCTCATAAGTAGGAGCTATTAACTTTAACACACTGGGCGGTATTTGATGGCTTGATAATTAACTTGTACATACCAATTAACTAACAAAGGCAGAACTCGTACTTGATACACCTTTTAGGATTCCGTAGCCAAACGGCAAAAAACGGAACCCTTATTGATTCGTCAAGTCTGTAAGTCCGTCCGTCCGTATAACACAACCCCTTTTTTTCCGTAAAGATAAGCACTACACTATTCAAACTTTGTATGTATATGCAATCTGTGAACCGCTATTAGGTTTTAATAAGAAACTTAAAACAAAAATATTTGGGGTTTCCTATACATTGAACTGAAACTCAAGATTTTTTTTCATCGTACCCCCACGTGTGGGGTATCAATGTGTAGGTCTTTGAATACGTGAACGTGAACCGCTATTAGGTTTTAATAAGAAACTTAAAACAAAAATATTTGGGGTTTCCTATACATTGAACTGAAACTCAAGATTTTTTTTCATCGTACCCCCACGTGTGGGGTATCAATGTGTAGGTCTTAAAAAATGGTGTTGAGGTTTCTAATATAATTTTTTTATAAATTGAATAGTATGCGCGAGAGACTTCAAAAGTTGAAAAAAGTGTGTTCCCCCCCCCCCCCCCCCTCTAATTTCTAACCCTACACACAATCCAACATCAATTCCAATATTGACGGATGGAATATTGAGTAGCGACAGAATTCATCGTACCATAAATATAGAGTTATGAAATTATCTTTATTCTGAAAGTAGGTTGACCAGTATTAGTTGTATCGACGAGTAAGTAATCAAAAACCACCATTTGTTTTCTGTTTAATGTTTCAGTAATGTGCTCACGTGTATTAGCTAATATACAAACCTAGTAGTTATGTAAGCTTACGTAGGTTTTTCAACATTTATTTAAGTTAGTTTTTTAAAAATGTCATGAACGTGCGTGATCATGACACCTAATTATGACGCGTAAGTCTCTTGGCTTCAGTAAATTTTGCAGGCTTACAATTTAGTATCTAGGTAAAATGAGAAATGGCCACACACAGCGCCACCATACTCCAATTTAATAAAGAAGTTTTTACTTTGTTTACTTAATAATACATACGTATTAATAAAATAAAAACATAGGAAACAGCCTAACCAAAACATGAATACAAATATTTGAGGTTACCGGAGACCATGACCTCGCCTTCCCTTACTCTGTTCTTTTTTACTTCAGGTTAGTGTCTTTAAGAAGGGACAACTAACTTCTTTTTTAAAAGTACACATATTTATCACTACTACACACCTACTTTCATATGTATTACATAATTCAAAACATATTATTTTCGACTTTACGTTCAATGGACTGACGACTTGCGGTCGCTGGTGGAGGCTGGATGAGAAAAGCGGAGGACCGGGATATCTGGCGCAAAATGGGGGAGACCTATGTCCAGCAGTGGACTGCGATAGTTTGAATAGATTCAAAATCAAACTGTAACAATTAGGAAAATAAGTGATCATGGTAAACATATTCTAATATATTAAAAGTTTCGTCAGCTTGCTGATTTTTGCCAAAAAAATCACACATAGAGATATTGCAAAGTCAATTTCCTAAATACCAAAGTGTTATGTTTGACACGATCGAATAAAGTTGTTGTTTGCTAATAACAAAAGGTCAGTGTAAATTGGCCTATCGCGTGTTTGTTGCGGAAGTATTTTGTAAAATATAGATTCCATCTGTTTCTATTGTTTGTGTTTGTTTGGAAGTAAGTTTATTTGAAAGAACATGTTAAAGTCATCAGGGTATGTACCTAAATCTCATCTTCTCTAATAAATAGCTTGGATTTTTAAGAAACTGTCTCTGTAATAAGGGCTAAGCAAACTCATTTGTCATCATTATGTCAAATATTTTAGTTTTAAATAATCTTTTACAAACGCCTTGAAATATTTAATTTGTAACTTGGCACTTCAAACTGTCCATGTTATACACACATTATACACTTCTCTGTCTCTCTCTTCAACCTATCGCAGTCCACTCCTGGTCATAGGTCTCCCTCATTTTGCACCAGATATCCCGGTCCCCCGCATTTCTCATCCAGCCTCGACCGGTGACCTTTCACAAGTCGTCGATCTGACTACTACTGAACCTGAACTGAAGTATCGATACTAAATAAATGATAAAATAGATGAAAATAAATATAGATAAATAGATTATCTCCTCATAGCTATAATTTGCTGGAATGCCTGTGGCCTGTTCTAATGGAATTATATAGAACGACCAAACCAATACACGAACAAAATTTTCATCATCATCATCAGCTCATTAAACGTCCCCACCGAGGGGCACGAGCCTACCCGTATAGGGTGATTAGGCCTTAGTCGTCCACGCGGGCCTAGTGCGGATTGGACGACTTCACACACAACCTTCGAATCTCTTCGCAGGCGTACATGAAGGTTTCCTCACGATGTTTTCCTTCATCGTAAGAGCGTCGGATAACGTACATATATTTTTCGAAAATTTTCATGTAACACACTTATTATGTACATGTTGTGTACTAAACATAAGACACGATGTTGTAACTGTCACTTTACCAAATGGCCTATATTAACCAGACTATGCCATTTTACTGGTTTTCTCTCAGCACAAGAAGGAACGAAACTGTACACTGTTACCCAATTCATTTTAAATATTGAAACACATTTTTAATTCAATTAAAAATGGGCTTGACTCCGACATAAAAGGTAACATAATAATATGAAGAAAACCTTCAAAAATTCTGTCGACACCAGCATAAGCTGTTAGAGTTATAACCCCATCAAACCGAGGGAAGCTCGGCACTGTAGCGCCCCTCCGTAAGACGGATGATTTAATGAAACCCATACACTTCACTTCCACGGGGTCCGATTAAAATTATGGCCGTTAACTCTGCCTCCATGGCAGGTTAATTGTGTTAATGCTGATTTATATTCGCATTTTGCATAAAATAATATTTTGTCCTTATATGAAAATTATAGTCTTGATGTCTTGATGAAAACTGCTTCGATGTTCTTATGGTAAATGTATATATTTTATTTCAATTGTAAATGTAATACTTTTTTTATGTTACAAAGTTTATATGACGCTCAGGAAGCTCACCTGTTGGTACACATAACCATGACAGAGTGGCATTGATTGAGACCAACAACTGATAATCAGTTATTATCGATAATGCCGCACTGCGCCGGAAACCCGAGACAACAGATGTTAGGTCGTATACCTGGTAATTTTACTACAGTGCCCTCATCCCGAAACGTAAAAGTGCATAACAGTTTTATTTCCCAGGACGATATCTGGCACTGTGGTGGTACCTAGTAAGATGACTCAGTATCAAGTCTACAGCCTAGTAAATCTAGGTGCCTACATATAAGTTAGCTGCGTTATTCGGGGGTCGTGGGTTAGAAACAACATGGAGACCGCATTCCCCGAACAGTACAAACTTTGTGTGCATGACCATGACTTTTTGTATTGGACTAGGTGTTTCTATATATATCATCATCATCAGCTCATTAAACGTCCCTACCGAGGGGCACGAGCCTACCCGTATAAGGTGATTAGGCCTTAGTCGTCCACACTGGCCCAGTGTGGATTGGCCGACATTACGCACAACTTTGAATTTATTAGTTGCTTAGTAGGCGTAATACAAGCTCCACGCTTAACCTTGGGCTCCATTGTAAATGTCAGTAGATATATATTTATTACTATTATACTAGGAATCAGGTAAAATAACCCCGGAATTATAGCAACCACAGATTTCCCAATACAGGAGATGGGGCAAGCCGCGTTTAAGTGCGACAACTGTAAGCTCAACGAGCATACACTGGCTACCAGTTTACGCTCTGTGAGACGAGTCAAGACGCATGAATATTAGAAGAAATTACCGTTTTTTTCCAAAATGCCATCCTGTGCAATTGCAACATGCCATCATCGCAATGAATCAATAAATTACCAAGAATATAATAGCTTTTCACAGGTAAGAACCGAAAAGAATTGCGACACTGGGACTGCTATAAACTTGGCGGCTTGTCCAGTCTAAATGTATATTCTGATGTCTGTGGTAGCAACACACCAAACTTCCAAATAATAACTATGTACGTAATACAATTAAATATTCTTAACATGGCCATTACCGGTTCGTGTAGCCCGAATCAATGTTTTGTTAACGTCCTGTTTTATTCATGGAATCCAATATGAACGTTATTAGTTTAATGGTACGTATACTTCTGCTTTATTAATTCAGCCCGGTTAGTTAAAATAATCGCACATTTTAGTTTTCCAGTAGAATTTGTAGGGCCTTGTTATGGCTTCACAGAGGTTTTTTACTACTGTTTAACATAAAATGATTTCATCAAAGCGTATTAATTGGCTCCGTGCTGTAGTGGTTACAGTGTTAGATTAATGCGCGATCCGGGGGTCGTGGGGTGCAAATTCATATCCCACGGGTAAACTTAATAGTAAAAATCACTTGTGCGATTTTTCCTTGATAAGGATATTGCAGGCTAAATCACCGGCTTCAATCTCAGGATGGTAGTCGTACCAATCTGTGTTGGGCTTGGTGAGCTGTGGTTCAATCTCCCCATGGCTATGCTGTTTGCGACGGCCTGTTCCCTGCCGTGGGATGTTACCTATAGGCTGATGATGATGAAGCATATTGAAACCAATATATTTATTATTTATCCATGATCACTCATGGAAATAGTGAACCTTCCAATACATCTTATTCTAAACATAGGAAAACCGTGTGCGTGACAATGACCATTTGTAATGGTCGAGAATTCGGCTATAACACCAAGGGTTCCAGGTTCGATGCCCGCGCAGTACAAACAATTGTGTGTATGAGCATTGTTTGTATTAGTTTGGGTACTTCTTTGTATAAAAAATGAAAATGAAAAGTGTTTATTCAGTTTAGGTCCTTATAAACATATGAATGTCAAATGAAGCTACCACTGGTTCGGGAGGTAGTTTTCCACTGAGAAGAAACCAGCAAGAAACTCAGTTGTTACTCTTTTCAAAAAAAATGCGTTTAAAATAATAATATGTATGTATAAAAAAAACAAAGTATGTTTGTCCGTTGTACATACTACAAGTTTCACGCTCAACTTGAGGCGCCTGTGTGATTGTCAGGGATATTTATTATTTTATAAAAAACGGCGGATTGTGGCCATTGTACGGTGTTGTGCCCGCTCAGTGATTTTCTTCGCGTTCTTTGTCCCAGTTTGTGTTCTGTACTAACGAATGCGGGCTTTGCTTTATGTTTCATATAAAATACAATATTTCTGTTCAAAGCGGACCTTTGCCTTTTTACTGGTATGCGCTAATTATAGTTACGGGTTATGGTGGAATAATATTGTTTTTTTTTTGGTGCAAGTTTACGATAGGATAGGTTACTTTTTTTAATTGAATAGGGGGCAAACGAGTATACAGTTTACCTGATGATAAGTGACACCGCCGCCTACAAATATTTGCAAGATCCCAGAAAGGTCACAGAAAGTCCTATTGCCTTTAAGAGAGTTTATGTTTTTTTTTCATACTTAAGGGATATTTATTCATTCATTCGATCACCATAGTTTACACTCAAGTGGCGTCCATGTACGCCGACCCCAACTAGATGACGGATGACCTGGTTAAGGTGGCGGATACCAGTTGATGTCAATTGCTAGGGATCTGTCTTCGTGGAAATTATTGCGCCTTCTAAACGAAGGGTATGTGGACAAATTAGGCTGTAATGATGTGATGATAATTCAACACTCACTCTTGCCATGAAACCATAAACAATAGAAACGTATTGTAAGACTATTCTACGTTGCTCAGCATAAGAGCGAGTAACACTCAAAGTTTAAATTTTATGAAACTTATATGAAAACATTGACAGACTTTTCATAAGTGTCGAAAATTATTATATAAACACCTCAAAGGAAACTCAATCGGATGTCCAGATAAGACTCTACGGCAAAAGGTTTGAATAAACTTGTTTCAGATAAACCAAACCCATTCCATTATCCAGTCAAAGGATAAATAAGACACGAAGCAAATACCATTAAAGTTTTCAGATTTAGCGCCGATAATTCCTATTTCAGCTTTCGTATTAACGTTATTCAACCAAGCTTGACTTTTATTCATTGTAATTATGAAAACTAGGGAAATATTTCTGTTGAACATATTTTTTGGCAAATCATATTTGGATTGAAAATCAACTATGATTTGTTATGAAGTAATGTACAAAATACCCATTGTAATTGAAATATTTTTGCTATGAGTTTCGCATTACATAGTTGTTAGCTCAAATAACTAGCGTGATGGTTGTTGATTAACGAATCCAAAATAGAATATGAAGAAAACAATTTTTAGTTTGTTATTAGTGAACACGAACTATTGCAGACATGTTTTCTGCTATCCGAATTATTACACTATTTATCCCTTTGTCTTTCATGATCAGACTCAAGACGGGCATCCAATCCTTATTAAAATACACGAGATGAAATTTATATATTGAGCCTCGTGGCTTAATGGAGTGGACTGTCGCCTTTCGCCGCCTTCAATCCTGCCACGTACTTACCAATGTGTTTTTTAATTTTAGAAATTACGTACGTTATCCAACGCTCTTACGGTGAAGGAAACATCTTGAGGAAACCAGCGCATGCCTGCGAGGAGATTAAAAGTTGGTGCGTGAAGTCGTCCAACCCGCACTGGCCCGCGGGACGACTAGCCTATGCCCAGACGGGTAGGCTCTTGCCCCTCGGTGGGACGTTTCATGAGCTGAAGATGATTATAGATTATATTTTTTCTCAAAATTGGCATTACGTATGGTATTGTTTCGTACCTGAGTACAAGCTTGTTACTTTAAATAGGGCTAGATGACGCTGTGTGAATTAGTGGAAATTATTTATATAATAGGTTTATAACGGGTTCTTGTTAACTTTTGTTTTGTTTCCTTATATTTGATTTACCAAAATACACACGTTTATCAGTATTATTCTCATCAGCTTCATTAAACGTCCCCACGGGGGCACGAGCCTACCCGATAGGGTGATTAGGCCTTAGTCGTCCACGCGGGCCCAGTGCGGATTGGACGACTTCACACACAACCTTCGAATCTCTTCGCAGGGTGCATGAAGTTTCCTCGATGTTTTCCTTCACCGTAAGAGCGTCGGATAACGTACATTATTTTTCGAAATTCGAAAATACATTGGTACGTGTCGGGATTTGAACCTCAGCCCTCCCGGTAGGAAGGCGACAGTCCACACCACTGAGCCACCGACGCTCTATTATTATCAGTATTATATATACAATAAAAAAAAGCATTTTTTCCTGTTATCTTCCTGTTGCGCCCCGTGGGAACCTGCGACTCGTTCATACGGCCTCCTTGTGTCTTATTAAGTCGCTTCAATTGTCACGTATTTACCTCAGTTCAAGATATCTGTGATGCTATCTTTATAAATTAATAATTAACAAATAAATAAATACTTGACATTCTCACAGCGCCATCTATTCCAACTCCCAAACTAAGCATCAAGCCAGTAATATCTTGTAACTATTTTTTCTGTAAATAAAAATATTATATATAGAAACACCCAAACCAATACGAACAGACATGTTCATGCACATACATTTTTGTACTGCCGGGATCGAACCTATGAATAGATGGAAAATGTTTCCTTAAAAGCGGGTAAAAATAAGGAAAGGTAACTTTGAATACCATTTATGCATATCTCAGTAGTTAAGTACCCGTAGTACAAGCTGCTCGCTTAAATTGCGACTACATGAAAACACATTATTTGATGACTATTCCCGAAAGAAATAATTTCGACCGATTTTTTTACTGTGAAACAAAAGTATACATTTCCTAATTACTGCTCGAAAACCAAGGCCCTCAATCCACTTCACACCAGCGACCTACTATTGTATCGTGCCTTTTATTAGTGACGTTGCAAATCCCCTCCAAAATCTCAATCGAGTCGAGAGGCCGCGACGTTGGGCGATCCAACCAATTGGGCACGTTCTAATTAATAATCGTCGCGAACCTACACCTGCCCTCTCGCTGTCAAAATCAAGGGCTCCTCAAAGGCCCTTACAGTACCCCTGTTTCTTAGGGCTGGCCCTTGCGTAACACTTGTACTCTAAAAGATAGGGATGTAGGAGATATTAAGTACGCTTTTTAATATCACCTATATGTGATACGTCAAACAGCACAAAGGGATATGACAATCTGCAATAATTGTGTTGGTAAACGTTTTAACGACAACCTTGCTCTGAAGTGCCCTCTGAAGCCCGTAACCACCTTTTTTTGGGATAATCAGGTGATTCAGCCTGCAAAATCCTTACTTTACTAATATCCGCGTACAAACAAATTAAGAGTTTTCCTTGATTTCTCTAGTCTCTAGTCCAGAACCTGACTTCCTTATTATAAGACTACGTCTGAAGTATCTTCTTTTCTATAGAAAATAATAATCAAAATCGGTTAATATACGACAAAGATATCCGCGAACAAACTTAAAAACAAATATATGTTCGAATTGACTAACCTCCATTTTTGAAGTCGCTTAAAAATCACACAAAGTGTAGTTTCCCCGCCGGATACGAACCCACAGCCTTTCACAGTCACGTAGCCAAACGCTGTGATCACTAGGTCATGGAGGAAGTAACTATATTAATAATATTATATTTAATATAGGCCCGCCGAAAGCCCTAAGTGAGTCCTCCGATACTCCGCGAGAGCCTCTCACGCAGCGGTCACGGACATTGACGAAGGAAATTGTGCGAACGGTTAGGACAAGGGGGGGTTTGAGGTCAGCACTTGAATAATAAATTAATATCATACTATTAAGTTAGAGCCGAAAGGTTCTCGTATGGAGACCACGTACCAGCAAGCGCAGCGTAGGGCGGCCGCCCACAAGATGCACAGTTGGGGAAGTTGCGGGTGGCCGCTGCAGATAGCTTCCAACCGGTTGGAGTGAATGTTATTTGGGGAGACATGTTTAGCAGTGGACATCATGTAGTTGATATGATGATGATGAAATGAATGTGAAAGTCTATCGATTAAGATGGCTAAGCATTGGCATTAACATATTTAGTTTAGCACATACCTTCTTAATTTGCCAAATGTCCGTTCAATTGACGATTGCAAAGTTAAGGAACTTCAGAACTTGACGGTGACGGATAAGTTCCAAAAAATATTATCATAATTCGCTTCGTCATGGATCATGCCTATCTCCCCCTGTACACAACCTGTGTGAAAGGCTGACAGATCTCAGCAATATTTTTACTTCAATGCTGAAATAGCTAGAAGGTAGTACTCGGTGGTAGATTCGGTACTGAGTCGTCTAGGTCAACGCAGTGCCAGATATCGTTCCTAAAAATGGGGATATTTTGCACTTCTGTATTTCTGGATGAGGGCAATTTCTGGATTTGCGGTAAATTACTCTTATAACCTGATTTTGTCATCTCAATAACGGGCGTACGCCAGTTTGAAATTCACATCCGGAACTTCACCCAAGTAACACGCGTTGACACTCTTTTTAAAAGTACTCCTTAACTATT